>JBBPCY010000082.1:7317131-7330757 GCA_037974405.1 Brachyalestes nurse
AGGGACGATAACAGAGTTCCCAGCAGAAACAGTGAGATCGTGGCTTGGTGAAGGACTCCCATTGATGAAGAGGAGTTATTTAGAGACATTAAAGTGGGGTCAAATTGTGTTCATCATGTGGGTGTTCTGATTGGCCTCGTCCACAGGGTTCGGTGCAAAAACAATGGACATGCAATTGTCCTTAACAATGATTTCAAACAAAATTCAAATAAAACTGTTTTCTGACTGCATTTGGACACAAACGAGTCCCAACTTCCTGACCCAGTATCGTTGTCAACTGGCTGTGCTGTTTCTCACTAACGTGTGATTGGATGAAGCTCTATCTGCTTTAGGAGGAGCCAAAGCTCTTTATGCTAACAATGCTGTGCACACAAATATGGAACACATCGCTTTTGGTGTGGATTCAGTATGAGACAAGAGTTACATGGTATACCAGTACTCAAAAAGTACCCCAATACCCTGTTCTTGTATTTATGATGTGGATTTAGTTTAGTATTAGTTTTGTCTAAATGACTGGAAGTACACATTTCTAGATCATTGGTTTGAAAAGATAACAGTACCTGAATTAAAATGTGTTCCAGTCAGGGGAAAAATTCAAATAAAGAATTTCTCGTGTCCTGTGATTACGTTTTTTTGTTGGTTACATGGACGACAGTACCTCCTTATGTTCTATGTACATGTATTTTGATGTTAATGTATGAAAGATATTAGCAATGTTAGCACTATGGCTGGAGTAAAGTTACCGCCTCAGTGTCAAAGTCAAAACTATGCCCTTGGCAGGAAGGAGAAAGAGAGCATGAAAACTAAACTGTGGCCAAGACAGCAACTGCACTGAAGTCCCATCCACGATCCAAACAACAGGATGACACCTCATTGTCCATTAATCTGTTGTCCAGACCGAAAATACCCCCCCGCCCCCCCCGTCCGACAGAGGCTCGTGCCTGCTGTAGCTACTGACGTAAACAGTCGTCATGGAGATGAGGTCAGGATGTTGTGGGGGGAGGGCAGTTCATAGGAAGGCCTGTTAGCTGACCTTGTGGCAGCAATCAGAAATAATGAGCCAGTGGGGGATTTATTGTGTCCAAGGTCCGGCGCGCGTGGCCGTCCGAACACGGGGCAATGGCCGCTATTGTCCACCGCTCACAAAGAGGGGAAGGTGTTGCTCTTCAAAGGGGGAAAGAGAGTCCCCGGGCAGATGAGTCAAGAACGAGCCTCGCATTCCTCAGCCAGGAGGGAAGCCCATTATATTTCACTTTGCACAAAAAAATAAAAAAATGAAAAGAACGGGGAGGGCTGACACGGGGTTGTGTTTTTGCTACGCTCACGAAAACGCGCGTCTTGGCCTCCGTCTTATTTTTTCCTGCCACATTCTCAATTTTAGCCACACAGGAGGACATGGCCTTATCACATTCGAGTCAGACAGACGAGACTCATGTTTTTCACTTTCTGTCCTCTTCGGCTCCTCCTGGGTTGCAGGACATGACCCTGAATTTCGGCAGCCGCCAGAGGTGGATGAGCAGAGCTCTGTCTCTCGTCCAGCACAGATTGTCCCCTGATAAAGCAAACATGCACTCTTTGATTAATGATATTAATATGGTAGTACGGGTTAATAAACTTATTCACACAGTGTTTCCTCAGAAGCTTGCCCCCTTGGTCCATAGCCCTTTTAACAGCCCCCCTGAAAAAGGTAATTGACCTCAGTTTAGGAATTTCAGTTCAAATGTTATCTTGATTTAGGAATTTTTCATTTTGTCATTTTGTTTATTTTACTTTGGCCCGGAATAGAGGTACTTGTTTAAAAATAGTAGGGGATAAACTTTAGTAATATTGTGACAGGCAATCACAATTCACAGTCATCCAGCACTAAGTAATCCAAAATAAAGCTCTAAAGCAGCACCAATAATAATGATAATAATAATAATAATAATAACAGTAGTAGTAGTAGGAATAGTAGTTGTAGTAGCAGTAGTAATAATAATAATAATAATTAAAACAACAACAATAATAACTTTATAAAATAGAAGACACCCAAACAATGGTTTTATGGTTTTATTTGTGTAAAAAATTATACTTGCAGCATGGATTCAAAACAACGATTTTCTGATTCTCTTCATTCTGTGCCACATATTGAACTTACTGTCTATTACTCAGCTGTTTATGGTTAAGGGTGGCTGAACCTGTAGCTGCATTCATAGACTGATTACTTTTAATTAAACAACAAACAACAGTGACCCACATTTCTTTTATAACTGATTTCAGCTTTAGTGTCTTGAAACCCGTTTATGAGCCTGCAGTGTTCTTCATGTTTTTTCCCTTTCTGGCCGCCTTAGCTATGACATCACAGACTTTCTCTTTGACACACATTTTCATGGCGACTCGACCATCCGCTCTCTCCACCATAATATTAATTGCTTCGACAAGTAATAATACTAGTAACAATAATAACACAACAACAACAAAAATAACAATAATCAATATCACAGTAAGGCATAGTTTGTTGTAAAACAATTGAATATTTGGAATAAAAAGATAGATATTCATCAGTCGCAGCCCTTCAGAGAGGCAGCCACTTTCAGTCCATTGCAGACACGAACGCGGCTGTGTGATGGGCAGGAAGCGGAGTGTGTTGGGATGTTGGGATGTTGGGATGTTGGGATGTGCAGGGGGGTGTGGACGGCGGCGGGTGTCAGGCAGGAAGCGACTCCCCCACGTCTGTCTTTCCTGTTTGGAGAGGCTGCTGGGACTTGCAGTTCATCTCACCCCGGCCACCTGTTCCTGCACTTCCTGCCTCTGTTTGCTCAGCTCTGCATTTCAGGGTTGAAAAGCAAACAGCCGATGTCTCGTGAAGGCACTTGTGCCTCTTTTAGGGGGGAAAACAAAGCAATAAAAGAGAAAGCTAAAAAGAAAAAAAATGACGGTGGCCCAAGGGTCATAAAATAAAACAAGGAACTCTTCCCAAAGCTCCTGGGAGCTGATCTGTGGTGGACAAGAGGTGTTTTGGTAAACAGTCGAGGCCTCATTGTTCTTCCAGAGGTTTGAGTCAGAAAGCACGTAGACACTGGATCACAGTAAGTCAGTGAGTGATCAGTCAGGAGGACCTTGAAGGGTCTTATTGGAGCCCAGTGGTCCCGAGGGTCTAACTGTCCCCTCAATACAGGGATGCCATTGATTTAACTGATTCTCAATACCAGTATGGATATTAACATGAACAGCACTGCTCAGGGTGTTCGTGAGTTTATCACCAGTTTCTGGACATAAATTATCACACAATTATTACTGTGACATTAAAACTTCTACTTATACATTCGTATAAAAAATCTGATCTGACATTTTTTGTTGATTTGAGTAATAATAAATTAATGCCTACGGGGTGCACAGTTAAATAGAGCAATTTTACAGCATAATTTATGTCTATTTCCTGTGTTCAACATATAAAACTATAAAATTCAGACTTTTGCTCAAGCCACATTGTATGATTCATCCCCCAATATACTACAGCAAATTAACAATAGCTGTGCATTCAAAAGGCTTTCAAATTGAAAACTAAACATGTAATTTGACCAAACTTTGGTGATCTAATATTCAGTCTTTGTTTTTAGTACATGCAGTAAAATTTATTAAGAGTTTATTTTATAAAATGGGGTATATTTTATATAAAATGTTTAATAGTAGGTTTTACTATTATTTACTACTAAGTTCAATGAGCTGAAATTGTCAAGACATTGTTAAGACAGGTTTTTTTAGGTCATTTTGCTTCAATAACATGAACGCCGGCAATGAAAATTCTAAAATTAATACTTAAATAAGATCAGTGATGAAAATCTTAGTAAGATAATTTGCCGTTTTAAGATAATAAACTGTATTCACTGATTCAGATAATTATTAATAATTTATTTTCCCAATGTCTGTGTTTCAGATCCCTGTCTCTCTTCTGTCCTGGGCATCGCGTTCGGGGGATTTCTCATCGGTGTCCTGCTCACCGGCGCCCTCTGGTTCATCAAAATCCGTACAGGTGAGTGGAAAAGCCAGCGTATCGTGTTCAGTAGATTGACATGTGTGATGAACGCCATGTCTGGCAGAGTGTTTGAGCAGCCTCATCTCTGCTCCTTTAGCTTATGAGGGGAGAGGCCTAAAGGGCGGCGCGGGCGACCTAAACAAGGCTCGAGATGATTTGCCGCTAGAAATAAGATGAAAATGGTAAAGTAACCATTTTTTAAATGATGGCCTGTTCAGTTTAATTAAAAGACAAAAGTCTGCCTAGCTTTAGTGTAGCTGTCTTTCTTCTTACCTTTTCAAATAAAGGGGCTCTTGCCTGAAGTGTGTACATCATTTGTGCATGAATATTAATTACATTAATACAAATGCTGATCAAAATTAGTTAAATATTACAATACTGTTTGATGTTGCTCCTATTGGTAGCTTGATATTGTGTAATGTTATTGTTTTGGCTCATAAATAAAATGAATACCAATTTTCTAGGTGTACAATACTCTCAAAAAATAAATCAAAATACCTCACTAATTTTAAGGCCAAAATTAAGGTTTTATGAATACAGTACTTTGTCTTGACCCCAATCATTTCTTCATATTTTGCTTCAAAATATCCAGACTTTCTTGCATTTTAATATAGTCTTGAGGAACAGATCTCCAGGCTTCCTGAAGGACTTTCAGAGACTCTCATTTCCAGTCCAGTCCCTGAACCTGACCAGTTTCAGGGGAATGTTTTTTATTTGTTAAGACACACAGTGACCTACGTATGAATCATTCAAGCAGAACAAAGAGCATCTAACTGAAGCCCTAAACCAGCGAAGAAACAGGAGCAGATGACACGAGGGGGGCTCCGCCCCTATGAAAGGCAAGGGGACTCCAAGAGAGGAGTCCCCAAGAGACGGACAGGGCCTCCCAAAGGGAGAGGTTTTTATGGGAGAAGGTCGGGTGGAGCTAAGGGGACGCCTCCCTTTGCCTCCGCCTCCCCTCCTCCGACTTTTAGTGGTTCTTGGGTGCCCCTGTGGGTGCGCTGTAGGAGGAGGGGTACTGTCAGGTCTGGGTCTCATTGGCAGTGGGTGCCTGCTAGTGGCCACCCTTGTTTAAGTTATGTGTTTATAAGTGGTATGTGTTTATGTTTCAGGCTTTTATTTTGAAAACACTAGAAGTGTATTAGTTTCAGCTGTGTTTGATTTGGGGTATTTCTTGTGTTTGGTATTTAAGATATTTCAGTTCATTGTTGCTTTGCTGGTCATCCGTTGCATTTATGTTTCTCCCTTTGAGAACCATTGGTTTCTGTTTGCTGAAGTGGTTTTGGCCAGAGTGCCTTTTGTTTTGTGTTTTTTGAGAAAATAACAGAAAAGGCAAAGCATGGAGTTCCGTCTCTGCGCCTGCTCTCCATGGGGTACAAGGAGGAGACGTGACAGAACTCCTTTATCTTTAGGGACTTTGCAGCCTATGCCAAAGATAAGACAGTCTGAGAAAAATAAAATAGTATTTTTTGCACTACCAAGGTGTATCAAAGCAAAATAGAAAGAAATGATTGCCGGTACAGTTCAGGACATAAATATACATTTTGCCATTAAAGTGTGATAATTGAAAAAAAAGTTTTATATATTTTATCCGTGTGGAAATGATGTGCGCATTTCGAGTACATTCGGTACATTACTTTTTGTAAAATATGTTTCTTATTATTGCTAGAGAGACATATAAATGAGCGAGAGAACGTGTGTTTGTGTGTGTGTGTGTGTGTTTGTGTGTGTCTGTGATCGTAACTCACGTGTTTGCGTGTTTCAGGATATCCTGCTGCTCTGGGTATAGGCTCTTCAGGGAACCTCTTCTCAGGTAAAACACCACACAGGGCAGGATGGACCATGACCATAGCATTTAACACCACACACACACACACACACACACACACACACACACACAAATACACATACACATGCGCACATGCATACACAGAGGGCTTTTTCCATACGCTTGCAGAAAGATAGCATCTGCTTAGTAAGTAAGCTCTGAATGCCATCTGTTGTCTTATTTGTTCCCTCTGACTCTGCTGCCTCCTCTTCAGGTTCTGCAGAGCCTTTGAGTTTTAAGATCTTTCTCAGATTCATTTATAGTATAAACATATGCAGAGGTTTAGGCTTGATATAGATACTGAGGCTGGATGCCAGAAAAAAAGATACATCACTTTTGAACTTCTTGATGCACAAACTTGAGGACAAACTTGATGCACAAACTTGTCAGGTATTATTTCTTGTTTTAAGATATGTTACCAATATGCATGCCTAAACCTAAAAACCTTAGAAACTTCATGCATCCATCACCCGTAGTTTAAAAGTTAACTTTTAAGGCCTATTTTAAAGGCAACATCCACTTTTTAGTATCTCAGATATGTATATAGAATGTATATAGACAAAAAATTCATGTATGCATCATAAGGCTCAACACTTTTAACATCCACTTTGCAATAGCTTCAAATCTTGGAAACAAATGAGGATACAAGTCTACAATTTTGCATGCTAACTATTTGGCATTGGGTGATTTTGCAATGAAAGTGCAAATGAAACTGACGGGAGTTGAATTAAATTCCTGCATCCATCAGTAGTTCAAACATTGATAAGTTTAACATTTTATGATCATGATTATAAGGCCAATTTTAAGACCACACACACTTTTTAATACCTCTGTATCTCAGAAACAAATGAAGATACGTCTATAAGTCTAAAATTTTGCACGCCGTCTATTGGGCAGTCAGTGAGGAGGCGATGGGCGATTGAGAGAAGAACCCTCCCTATCTGACCTTGTGGTTAACACACTGTGCTGAGAGAATCTGAGCCGCGGGTTCAATTTATGCTCTGAGCAGATTCTTTGGGAAAGCTAGTGTCCTGGTGGTTAGGGAGTTACCCCTGTGTTTGGAAGGTCATGGGTTCAAATCCCAGGACTGCCAGTGGAACCACTGAGGTACCCCAAAGAAAGGTACCGTCCCCACACACTGCTCCCTGGGCGCTGCGTCGCTGACTGCCCACTGTGTGAATGGGTTAAATGCTGAGAAGAATTTCACACTTTACACTTTTTTTACACTATTTAACCATTCCGTTTCTCTCCGGTTCTCTCAGGATGTCCGTGTTCTCTGACCAAGCGCCAGCCGGTGCCCACCAACCCCAGTCCTTCTGAGAATAGCAGCGCCAATGGCAGCATGGGCAGCACCCAGAGCACACCCACCAGCAGCATGGCCTGAACTGAGCCGCCACGTCCATCCATCCCTCCATCCGTCCGTCAACTCATCCAGAGAGAGAGAGAGAGCAAGAGCCAAACACTCACACCCTCCTCTCTCTCTCTCTCTCTCTCTCTCTCTACCAAAACACTGTAGCAGCCCATGGGTGGGTTTTTATTGGGGGGAGGGGCAGCAGGGGTTAACCTGAACCAGGACTTTTAACTCCCACCTCTCCAGCCACCCAGCGACAGGAAGTCAGCAGGAAAAAAAAAAGAATAAAGGAAACCTTGGCTCCCCAAGACAGGAAAAACAAAGCATATCCCCCAAGAACTAACAGGAAATTCGTCGCATACTTTTCGACAGATTGTGCCTCTCGGATGGAGGCACAATAAGATTCCACGAAAAAAGAAAAAGACTTCGAGGTCGACTCGGGGGAGCCTTAAAAAGACAAACTGTTTCGCCCCTTCTGTCAGCGCCAATTACAGCACGAAAAAAAAGAGCCAACATGTCGGAGGTCGCACACGCAGGGGGCAGCCTGCTCCGTTCTACAAATCAACCCAAAAATTCCCAATTCATTTCATCCCTGTCCGGTTTTGGTGGATAAGAAAACAAGAAAACAACAAAAAAAAACAGGCTGCCTCTGACTCTTAAGGAAACTTTGGGAAAAGGCTACCTCTTAAGTTATGTCGATTGTTTTGTGTCTGGGCTGATCTAGTGGATTCAAACCAAAGTAGCTTTGATTAGTTTTTCCTTTCTGTCTTCTGTGAATCGCATCATATTTTTCTACAGGAAAAAATGTGACACTGTGTTGCTACTGAAAATAACTGTAAGGTTTGACTTTAAAACCTGATTAAAGGAATAGTCCAGAGTTTTTAGCACTCATTTTTTTCCGCCTCGTTCCTTGAAGATTCGAAGAACTGAGCACTTATAGCTGAAGCAATTTAAGCTCCTTAAGGTTTTCTAGTGTTTGTGACAGGTGGGTAGTGTAGTGTTTAACACACTCCCATGTGAACCCAATGACCACACAGTTCCAGGTTCAAACCCACACTTTCTACCATTGTGTTCCTGAGCAAGATGCTTAACCCTCAGTTGCTCCATGGGGACTCTTCCTGCAACTAATGACTGTATGTTGCTCTGGATAAGGGTGTATGGTATAAAACTGTAAAAAACTGTGGCCTATGTCTCATTCATGCTGGGCACTTTTCTTCCCAGCCAGTTTTATCTCTGCCTTTTTTTTAACCTGCCCAGTTTTTTTTAACAGTTTTTGTCCCCACCCATTTTGTTCCCACTATTTTTCACCCCAGTTCATTTCATCCCCACTGCTTTTCATCTTGGCCCATTTATCCTTACCACTTTTTGTCTCAGTTTATTTTACCTCCACCACTTTCCATCCTTGCTTATTTCTTCATTGGCCCTTTTTGTCCTGGCCCATTTTGTTTCCACCACTTTTCTTCCTGGCCGATTTTGTCCCCACCACTTTTCGTCCTGGCCTATTTTGTCATCACCACTTTTTGTCCCAGTCCATTTAATCTCGATCACTTTTTGTCTTGGCCCACTTTGTCCTCATCACTTTTTGTCTAAACCCATGTCCCCACCAAATCCAGCCACACTACTTTGTTGGTCATTTAGTACCAGAGGACTTTGCTAATATAAAAAAGAGTTATTAAAGGAATGCAACAGATTTACAACTGAGTTCATGAGTATAGAATTCATGAAAATTTTCAACAGAAATGCATCACTTGCATTCAGCCACTGCCCAGTGGTTTCTATAACAAGTATATGTTGTCTCCTACATTATAATCTACTATTGTTGTAACTGTCCATACAAGAGATACTGCGGAGAAAAATGAGATTGGAAAATGCTGGGTTATTTCTTTTTAGCTTTTTAGCACCAAAAATCAAAAATTAATAAACCAAAATATAATGTTTGAACATTTTTTTTTTTATTGGAATCGAGAACAATCCTCCCAGTTGTTAAAGTGTCCTGGTTGTAGTTATACTGTTAATTTGTTTAGTCATAGCCTTCCTGGTCATGTTTGTATGAATAAAAATGTGTTTGTAAGCCGGACTTCGCAATGTAAATGATATAGGGGTTCGTAACGCGGTTGTACCGCATCAGTGAACCTGTTATAAACTGTGTATAAATGTACATTTTTTAAAAAATTTTCCCATTGGACCTTTCTGTGTGACCTTTAAGACCTGTTGCTGTCTAAAAAAAAAAGCTATAAAGCACCAGCATTAGTCAAATATTTGAAAATAGACTGATTTTTTGTCACTGTTTTGAGAAAATCCCAGAAATTTTAACTCCACCAATTTACCATTAATTTAAGCTAAAGCTAATTTCAAATGTTTCTATCTGTCCGTTTCTCAAGACACAGAGAGACAATGTAAATGGCAGCTTTTTCCAAATTTCTAAAATGCAAAAAAAAAAAGTAAAAAATTCCAAAATTAAAAGATTTTCTTAAGACAGTGGCGACAGAAAGAATGTGTGTTTGAGCTTATTATTTTCCATTATACTATATTATATTAATACTATGCACATTAAAAGACTCGGCCCGTTAAGGCCAGTAACCCAAAGCCAGTGTTGAATTCTGAAGCAGTTAAGAGTTACTCTCATGTGAATTCCATGTGTTTGAAGAACATGTTCTGTTTGATGTGTGCTTGTGTGTGTGTATCACATTGTGGACGAAAACAAGGGTCATCAGCGAGGAAGATGCCACTTGAGCATTTGTGCAATACTCTTCATTGTTTCTCTTCATTGTGTTCGCAGAATGTGATGGATTTTTTAATTTTATGTCAATTGTTTTATATCATTGCCAGTTTTGTATTGTATATTCAGTTTCTTTGGAGCATTCCAAGTAAAATCACCAGTGTTAAATTGACGCCTATACAGTTCTGAATAAAGACAATTTTTACTCCGAAGGCGCGATGTTCACTGCGGGGGTTTATTTAACACTAGTGACTTTACTCTTCAGACTGTGCCCGTAACAGGAACATATCTGTACTGTGTGTTTGGATTAGAATACTTATGTCTCTAAAGATTTCCTTCCAATTAAAGGAGCAAAAACTGAGCTCTGTCATTTCAGCACTTGATTTTTTATAATTGGAACTTGATTTTAATAAAAACTATAGTAAATAAAGTTCTAGAGGACATTCTGAAATTAAGTACCATTGGATAAGGTTGCTCTTATACAGTAATATAACTTATATTGTAACCCCCCCACTTTCACTTGGATCAGCAGTCACAGTTTCAGTCCATCACGGAATTTTGAACCTTGTGCCTCTGAGTACAGCTGACTGTGACGTCCAGGCCTTGTGTGCCGGTTACCAAGGCAACCAGACACCTGAACATGTTGCAGTCCAGAATTTCCCCGTGGAGGATGACTCTCTGCAGTGCTAGCGTTAGCCATGTTAGCTAGTGTAGAACGCCGTGCAGAACGCCGGTACTGTCACTGTACTTTAACGCCGACTTGCAGATTGTGCAGGTCACCGTGCTGTTTGTGTGTCTAGAGTGAAGTATCTCCACACATGTGATGTGTGCCTGTGTTCTCTGCTGTCATGTCTCTCGTCTTGTGGTCTCATGTTTAGATTCCCCTTGCGCCAACGGTACTTTTTATGAAGGGACTTTAATAATTGGTTGAACCAAGGAACGCGTGTCAGCGTCAGCCAATCAGAGGCAGAGACTGCATTGTGTACACAAACGAGGGCAGCGAGGAAAAAAACACACGACTAGTCGACTTCTCTCAGGGGGCGTTGACTAGTGCCTCTGAAGTCGACTAGTGGACTTTTGTGTTAATGCCCTAATGTCTTTATATATGACGTTATGGTGGACTCATTTTTGGATCAGTTATTATCAGTTATTAATTATTAGTCATTTATGAGTACCCTCACAATTGATTATCTACTACATTACCCTTATAATCTGTTCAGTTGAATACCTATTATTATTGTTATTATTATTATTATTATTACTACTACTACTACAACTGTTGGGTAGCTCTCCACGATCAGGGTTGGTGACCACTGTTACTATATTCTATTTGGATTAAAAGTATTGGGACGCCTGAGCATTACACTAACAGGGATTTTAATGACATTACATTCAAATCCATAGACTTTAATATGGAGTTGTTTCCCCCACTGCAGCCATAACAACTTCCACTCTTCCTGGAAGGCTTTCTGCAAGATTTTGGATTTTTTGTGTGATTTTGTGGCCATTCATTCTGCAGGTCTGGCTTGCAATCTCTGCTCCAATTCATTCCAAAGGTGTTGGATGGGGTTGAGGTCAGGGCTCTGTGCAGCCAGTCAAGTTCTTCCACACTGAACTCCTCCAGCCATGTCTTTATGGAGCTTGCTTTATGCTCTGGTGCACAGTCATGCTGGAAAAGAATAGGTTCCACAATGTTGGAAGCATGGCGTTGTCCAAAATGTCTTTGTATATGCTTTATTTTACACATCTGTGGAAATGGGTGTGATTGAAACACCTGAATTCAATAATCCCAATGCCTTACACATAGTGTATACAATTATTATATTGCTGGTCCTGAAGATTAATCTGATTGGCCAGAGCATTAAATAAATACTGGAACGAAAATCTAAGTAAAAGCATTTTCTGTCAAAAAATCAAACAGAGTCAGAAAGATGCGGTTCCGCTGTTTTATTCAAAGATTACAGCCGTGGCCCGTGGGAGCTGCCTCCTTGCTTACTCACTCGCTCGCTCCTCCAGGACTTCTTATGGGCCTCAAAATTCAACACACATTTTTCTAATACAACCCACTGATTAATTTTCTACCAATAAAATTTTATCGCCTAATTTGCCACCTTTCTTTCCACCTTTCTTTGTTTCTATCAATAAAGTTTAATCACATTATTTGCTTAGCTTCATCTTTCTTATGTTTCTACTTATACAATTTTATCACCTGATTTGCTTAGCTCCACCTGTTTCAGCCAATAATTACAGGATTAGTCATCTCTAATTAATATTCAGTCGACACCTCCAGTCTGCCCTTTGACCAATAAGAATTTATCACCTGATTTGCTTAACTCCACCTCTTGGCACCTCCACTCTGGCCTTCAAGGTCATCTTACATAGTAAGGCATTGTGCCATCTTGACCTTAAGGGACCTGTGGGGGGCTTTCCATCCCTCTTTCCAGTCTCTAAATGTATTTATTTCCAGTCCCATATAATTTATTTAACGTTAAAATCCATATAATTCTGCACTGCCAATCACCGTTGATCAATAAAATACCCCTTCAGGGGCAGAATGTTAGATCCAAGATGGAGCTTAAACAAGGCAGAGCAGTAGATCTCCAGGAGGAGGGCTGGTGATCACTGCTTTATTATATTATCACATTTTATTATTGTTGTTGTCATTGTTATATGTAATTTTTATGCTCATGGTTAATTTTTAAATATATATGCATACACACACAATATTTTACAAATGTTTAGAACTTTGTTTCTCTACATCAGATCTTTCATATTTTTATTTTAATTACTCAGTACTCTGCTGCCTCTTAGATCTTAGACCAATTCATCTTGCATTAATAAGACAAAAAAACAATTTGATAATTTAATAAAATAACAACTTCTTTGGAGGTAGCACACCAAACACATCAACTTTGTTAATATAATTCTGTACTGATATTATGAAATGATTTGTTTATAGCAAGATGGGCACCCTAATGATTTCTTACAAAAGTCTGCAAAAGTTTGGGGTGTGCCAATCAGGCACTTTTTAAAGTATGGCCCATTAGGTTTCCTTTAATATTGACATAATTTCTATTTATTGCTCATATCTAATAAAATGTACCATAAAATACAGTTGCCAGGTTTATGAATGAATAAAATAAACCAGTTTACTCTAATCTGTGTCTTTAATCAATAACTTTAATTAACAAGTCATTAAATATATTGGTGATAAATTATTCAGTCATATCTAATGCATCACAGGCCCTAATTTAAAATGAAAGTCGCTGTATTGACCCATGCACTAATGAGCCACTAATGACTTTTTTTCTCTAGTGTTACTGAGGTCTCTTCCCGTTCACCACAAACATCTTTAACCTCCATGCAGGTGATAAACGGAATTCGGGGTCTGAGTCTTGTGGACAGTTTTCTGGCCTTGCACTGTGATCATGACTTAATTTGATAAATCTTATTATAATACTGGACATGTGTGGAATTCACACCACACAATTCTTAAACACATCCACCCTTTTTCTTCTTCTTCTTCTTCAATTTAAATTTTTCAATTCAACTGAATTTTATTTATATAGCGCTTTTAACAATGGTCATTGTCACAAAGCAGCTTCACAAAATGAGAGAAAATTTTGTTTGTATGAATGAATGAAAAGTCTCTGATGAGCAAGCCAAGGGTGACGGCGACAGTGGCAAGGAAAAACTCCCCAAGATGGCAATGG
>JBBPCY010000082.1:7330857-7350672 GCA_037974405.1 Brachyalestes nurse
CTTGGCGTGGATGGCGCACAGTTTCATGACTCCCTGGGCGTGGATGGCGCGCAGGTTCGTGTCCACGAACAGACCCAATGTGCCGTGATGCCGTGAAAAGATGTGTAGTTAATAATTAATCACATCATCTGTTGTTAACAAGTTATTACAGTTTATTAATAGGTTATTAACATGTTATTAGCGTGTGGGTAACACATTGGTGTGTGTGTATTAAACAATAAACAGTTTTATTTAACCACAGCAAACTAGCCTAGGCCCCATTGAGGGAACCCCCTGGAAATGTCTGTGTTTGTGTGTGCGCATGTGGGACCACTTAGCGTTCTTTTCTATGACAGTGTCAGACCTGAAAGCCTGAAGACTAGCTCTAGGCTATGCCTGTTCCTGTGAATGGAGCATTCGCTTCACTTTAAATATAATACCCCTTTTAAAGTTCAATATGACTAACAAAACACTTTTCAACTATTTTTCACTCACAACGTCTGCCCAGTGTCAGTTCTGCTACTTGGATGCTCTATGATGTGTGTTGAGCTGCAGGTTTCTCTGCCCTGACACCTCTGCTGACCACCGCTGTTGTGTCTCTAAGCAGACCTCTTTACTTTCAATTGCTTTTTTGGAGTTGCCTGGTCTGTCGCCACTACCCCTCCCACAGTCACAGTGGCCTTGCAAAAAGCACCCAAGACTACACTACACTCCAGGAGTGGCTAAATAACAACAACAACAATCTAAAAAATGTTCATTAAAAAAGTCACAGACACAGCCTTGAGGTTGTACTTAAATCCTCTATAGACTAAACTAGAATTGTTTGACTGTTGTTATTGTTATTGGATGAACTGAACATATTACTTTATTAATCATAAACAACAATAACAATCCTCAGCAGTAGTAGAATAATATTAGCATCAAAATGTTTTTACTCTAACATGAAGAACCGTAAAGTATTATTATTTTCAGGTGTATTAGGATGATAATAGCTTTAACGTTCATGTTTATCAACAGCACCGATTCTCTTCTCTGACCTCTGCACTCCGACAGGCGCTTCAGTGTAAATGTGGGCTTTCATAGCATTGGCCCTAGAGACACCAACTGACAGGCAATGAGCTTCAATTCAATTTTATTTTATTGGAGTTTCGCCATTGGTGGTTTATGGGTTATAAAAAAAGGTGCAGGTGATTATGCATTAAAGAAATACACCTCTGACTCATGCATAACCAAGAACAAAATGCCTTATGGGCACCTTTAATAGTCTTTCCCAAATGTTTTCTGACCATGTTTGTTTATTAATTCATTCCCTCTCCTGTTTCTTTCCTTCTCTCAGCCACTTTCTACTTTCTCTCAGGCATGAATGAAAAGACAATTTCTCTGTATTTCATCATTAAATAACCCTCATAATTCTGACCCCAGGTGAAGTCCCCAGCTCTTAAGCTGAATATGCAATAATGGTAGGTGGTGAGAATTCACTAACTCTTTTTCATTTTTTTCCAACTCAGTTTCTTATATCTATTTTGACCCCAAGCCAAATTCCATAGTTTATAGGATATTACACAGTTATTAGAAACATTTCATATAGAGTGGGACCAAAAAGGATCTACAAACTGCAATAACTGTATACATGGGGGTCCCTCAGTGGCTCAGTTGTCTATAATCAGGAGATTAGAAGCTCATTCTTTGGGAAGGCCATAGCCATCCATTTTTGGGAGTCCAAAAGAGCATCAGCATGTCTAACTGAATGGGTAGGATGGCCCTCCCTCTGCTTCTGCATCGCCCACTGTGGGGGGTTTTATGGTGGTGCTTCCACGTTCCCTGCTTGGTAGCATTGTGTGATTGGACAGACGTATCCAGTAGGTAAGAATGACCAAACAGAGAATATTTAGGAAACAGTGGTCCAGTAATTTTATCAGTAATCATATTAAGTCATGGTGTTAATATTTTGTTCGTGTAACTCTTTCGATTGCATTCCCCACACAGTTCTACGTGCGCTGGCATGAAGGCTATTGATCTGCTGATTTGAATATGGACATCTGTATTGACTAAGCACTTATGCTGCCCAGCCAATTAGGCATGGCACGAATAAAAAGGATGTCCTGTGTATATGCCTGTCTTACGTGTATGTGTGTGAAAGAGAGAAAGAGAGAGTGACACACACAGAAAGAGAGCAAGACAGAGAGCGAGAGAGAATCAGCATCAGCCCAGGTATTCCTGACCTGGCAAAGAAAAGCTTTATGTCTTCTGACACTACAAGTTTTCCAAATCTTTAAGGCGTTTGAGATGCTATGGGTGGTCATGCACCTCAGGGTTTTCACAAAGTCCTTCTTTAGCAGACTGCTGCAGAGAGCCACTGCTGGTTCTCAGCCATTTAGTCTGTCAGCAACTATATTGGCTGGGAATTGTTCTCCCTTCGTTTTCTTCTCTGACACATACTCCCAAAAAGAGTGTCATTCTTTATCAAGTTTGTTTGTAAATAAGATGTTCTGGCATGAAAGCAATTTAAATGTTGACTGAATCTTTGCATAATGTAAAATAACTACAAACAAAATAAAAACAGACAGTAAAATCTTAAAGGCCCTAGTAAGGCCAAGGGAATTGAGCTTTAATGTATCTTGCACCATATTCCAGCTCTCTACTGCCCTATAGTTAAAAGCTGATTTACCCAGCTCAGTAAAAGCTTGGGGGAACTGGAATGTAATAAAATCACTTGAGCGGCTTTGGTATAGTCCATTATTAACAGTGAGCATGCAAGTGATATATGGTGGCATCCAGTCGATGAGAGCTTTATAAATAAAAAATATCCAGTGAGCTTCCCTTCATGCAGCGGGATATCCACTGCTATCATAAAGTACAAAATTCAGAGTCTTGTATGAGTCTTACGTAATGAAGTTAGCTGAGTGGAGCACCTGTCCTGGAGTACTTGGCCTTAAGAGTTCAAACCTAAGGCAGTTCAGTCCAGCACACCACCATAATCCAGGAGAGACAGGAAAGTCGCCTCTACAATCATTTACCTGTGCACAAGGAGGCAAGCTTTGTTTCTGTAAAAGAAGTTCCTGTCCCAGTTTATTAGTAAGCTGGCTGATGTGACATTTAAAAGTAAGTTTCTTGTGAAGCCAGATGCCGAGGTAATTCAATATGCTATACCTATAAAGTAAAAACATGTAAACAAACAAAAAAATATATCATGAAGAAGTACTCTGATAAACAGCATCTATTTTTATCTGCATTTTAAACCAGCGTTTGGTTTTCAGTGCAACTTGCATGGCATCAAATTTAGGTTGGTTTAGTGTAATGGGTAACATCACTGACTTCCAAGCAGGAGTGTAGGATTCAGTTCCCAACCTGAGTGACACATGACATTTCACCAGTAAGACCCTTTAGACCCTTTGGGACTCCTAACACTACATTCGCCTACATCTACAGCGTCTGCCAAAGATGTAAATGAGAGTTTTGCAATGTTTTAATCATTGCTCAAGAAGCTTACAGGGTTGTATAAAATTGTATCATCAGTGTATCAATGCACTTTCTGTTACTATAGATATAATGTTAGTTATATAATTGAAAATAAAATTGGACCCATAATCACACCTTGTGGGACACCTTTAATCACAGGGAGAAGCTCAGATTTACAGTTTCCACGGGTTACACATGGTCATCAGTCAGAGATTTAGCTCTGAAACCAATTGCAATTGCTTTACAGTCAAAGCCAACATTACGTAGTTCGTTCAGAAGCAGTGACTGATCAACTGTATCAGAAGCTTTTGACAGTTCAATAAAAAGGGCAGCACGCTGCATCTTTCTATCCAGAGCAGTAGTATCATTTAGAAGTGTGGTGGTAGCTGTTATAGTGCTATAAAAGTGCTCAAAACCGAGTTTAATTGAGGAAAGGATTTGAATTGTTCACTTCCAGTCTTTTTGCCAGACATGACCACTTTAAGGTCTGTAATTATTTAGGTCAGATGTCTTACTGCCTTAATCCAGTGGGGTTACAGTATCTGTTTCCCATACACAGGGATCAAATTGGGAGATTCAATTGGATGCAATATGATCTCATATGATATTAGCAAAAATGGATCCAGATTGTCTTCAACAATTGATGTCCTAGGCTTCATAGTTAGAAGTGTTACAGTGACTATATTAGGAGAGAACGGGTACAGGATAAAACAATGTGTATTAATCACAGAAACTGAGTAAAACATGTTAGCCCCTAGCAACTGAGAACCTAAGATGTTTGGTTGAATCCCATCCTTCCGAAAAAGAATGGCTGATTCCAGAAGTGATTGAAATTGTCAATAAAAAAGTCAGGTTTTGGAGCCTGCTTTGAAGATTAATGTGCAGCTGAAATCCCCTGCTCCTCTTCTCCAGACCAGAAATAAAAACGGCCCTGCCACAGTCCTTTTAAGGAGGTAAAAATACATACAAAAAGTTCAGTTTCAATAATTTTGAGCTTTTGTTTCTAATGGCATTGCATTCCACATGTATAATAATATTTTTGGGGCAAAGGACATTTATTTAAGGCCAAAGAGCTTCTATGTGATGTCAGAAACCAGGAACAGTGGGTCGCAGCCAAGCGGTGCTTAATATTTCTCATAATTGAATCACCAGTTTTCTGAGTGGAGGGATGGAGGCGGTGGCCCTGCTGCCCTGCATCCAGCAGCAGTGGCGCCCTGTGTTCAGCACCAAGGAGTAACAGGCCTGCTGCTCGACAGGCATCCAGGGGAGTGTTGCTTTATTGTGAATGGCTGAGGAAGCCATAAGCTTGTACATACTCATCTGGATCAACTGCAGTGACTGTGTAAGGGAAATTAAACATATACTTAAAGGTAATCAATATATTCACTTATATTCTAAGGCAAATCAGTATATTCAGTTTGTGATTCTTATATTTGAATGATTATTTCTTTAAATACCATATTAATGTGATTCTGTTGACTAGTGGTTAAGGTTGTGAAGCCAGGCCAGAGCCGCTTAGGGCACAGTGACATGATTAAATCGAGGTTGTTGTTTGTGCAAACCCTATGTTTTCCAGCGTTTCAGAAATGTTTCAGATAAGGTGTTTTGTTCAGACCAGAAAGCTCTTGTTCAGGGCCTCACTGGAGGCTTGAACCTCCTCAGGGGGAGGCACCATGGTTTCTGCCCACTTTTGATAGGTGAGTGGTCATTTTGACGAACGTTCTTCTCCTTCTTAAGAAGAAAATAAAGTCTTTGTTCTGAGCATATCTTTTTACAGTTTGCTGATTTTCCACCTGCTCGAACACCTGGCTTAAGTAAGGTTAAGATTCATAAACTGAGGTGGATTTCTTTAGGAAACTTTGCAGTGGAGGAAAAAAATAGCGACAGCCGTGATGCGGTGCTTGGGGTCCACCCCCGCCCCCCCCACAGCTCCGCCCTTGAAAAACTACTCAAGTGAAGTACAGATACTCAAAAACTGTCAAGTAAATAAACTGAATTATTGTCCACCTCTGAATGCAGATACAAATGAGGTCCTTCTACCAGGAAAAAAACTGTCAGGTGTAATGCTTGACCTTGCTGGTCATTTACTGTAAAGAATCTCGTTGTTGCTATGGATCTCGATCTTTCATTTGACACACATATAAGTAATGTTACTAAATTAACTTTCTTTCATCTATGTAATACTGCTAAATTAAGAAGTGCATTGTCTCAATGGTGCAGAAAAATTAGTCCACGCCTTTATTATCTCCAGACTTGATTATTGTATTAGCCTCTTGTCAGGCTGCTCCAACAAAAACCTAAACAAGTTTCAACTCGTCCAGAATGCGGCAGCTAGAGTCCTCACTAGAACTAGGAAATTCGACCACATTAGCCCAATATTATCCAGACTACGTTGGCTTCTGATCAAATTTTGTACTGACTACAAAATTCTACTAATGACATATAAAGCCTTAAATGGCTCAGTGAACTTATCTGTTACTATGAACCTCCACGGTCACTCAGATTTCAAGGTGCTGACTACTTACTTGTTCCCAGAATTATGAAAGCTTTATCAGGGGAAAGAGCATTCTCATATATAGACCCCAAGCTCTGGAATGCTATGCCTAACAACATTCGGGACTCAGACACAGTCTCAGTTTTTAAGTCCAGGCTGAAAACATACTTGTTTAGTCAGGCTTTTTGTATTTAATTGAATTTTTCTTGTTAGATGGAAGGTATAGAGCTGGGAGGCGGTGGGCACAGAGAATTCCACCCCACCACTCCTCACACAGGTGTCACGGCTCCTGGCGTGGACATACTTGCATACACAGCGTTTGCCAGTCGATAAGTTTTCTTTAATTTCAATATTCAAAACAAACAAAAACAGCTACAGAATGAGTTACACTCTGTTAGATACTAAACTTAAAGACTTAAAGAGTTTCAGTCACGGCTCCCTCTTCCAGAAGTGTCCTCCGTCGACAGCAAGTCAGACCTACATGCAGATGACAGAGATTGATGTACAGAGAACCAGGCAATCACCAGTCCGAAGACGACTAGAAACACGGCATTATAACAAGCAATGCCCGGTATTCCCCCCTGGTGTTCCTTTGCCTGAAGAGCCGCTCGGAAGCAGTGATACAGTTTCTAAATGGGAGCCAGAGTCAGACTATTCTCCTGAGCGCTTTGGTGACCACACAATGATCTCCTGGGCACGGCTGGCTTATCTACCTTAAATTTTTATCCGCCATGCCTGACATGACATCAGGTTTATGACGGTGGAGTGGAGGTGTCTCGGGACACTCTCATGCCCATCATACCTCTCGGGTCTGCCCTTTCTAGCTAGGATGCTAAAGCTAGGTATGCCGGAGTCACAATTTGCATTCCTCACAGATATTAACAATCTTTTGCAAACGGAACTAACTCTCTCCTCTGTTTTCTCTGAGGGGAACTGCTGCACATCTGCCGGCCTGATGTCCATGGGAAATGGCCCTTGACTGATACCGGGTCCACTCGGGCCCTTCCCCAAGCTGGGGCAATCGCTGCCTAAAGCTCCAGTGGAGATTCTTGCTCCTGATCCTAATGCTTATGCACTATGGACTCTCAGTTTCTCTTCGAACAATATTTACCTCTCTGGACACTTAGTGAAACCAACTCTTTTAGCCATAGAGGGCCTATCTGTCTATAATCTTGTTCATTAAGGCCCCCTCTTGTTATTTATTGCCATAAAGATTGTTGTTCCTTTCTCTCTGGGTCGACCTGAGGAGGATGGGTTCCCCTTTTGAGTCTTGGTTCCTCCCGATGTTTTTTCTCGCCTCTGTTGCCTTTGGCTTATTCACAAGGGGCTCAGACCTGGACACTGTAAAGTTGCTTTGTGACAACCTGATTGTAAAAAGCTCTATATAAATAAAATTTATATAGTGGTCACCCACCGTCACTGACGCCAGACCTGACACTCTTCTCATACACTTCCTGAAATATTGGCATGGTTCCAAGATTAAAATGTCTGTATATTGCATGTACGTACAGATTTTTGATTGATTGATTGGGCCAATAAATGATCATTTAAAATTTGATTTTTGTGGCTGAGTCGCCTCTGTATTGTATGGGAAGAGAGAGTGGATGGTTGAGTTGCCTTAAAAATGTGTGTCAGGCAGACTCATAAACAGATACTAAAGCTCAGGTTGGTTCTAAAAAAAGACATGTATCATTGTTTATGGTGGTTTATTAAAAATAATCAGCCTGTGAATATGGTACCAATCCTTAACCATAAATGGATTGGTAAGAGCCAAGCAAATCTGTGGTTTCAGTGGTAGAACACTGGGTACTGAATGTAGAGAATCAGAACACGCACAGGTTCTAATCCACCCAAGTTTCCCACTGGTTTTATAGCAACCACAAAATCACACTTCGCATTTGTTGTGCTAAATATTTTTATTCCTGTGAAGCACTATGAATGCCTTTTGTGTATAAACTTGACTTGACTTGACTTGATAACTTGCTGCACCTGTATTGTACCAGCCAGTTCCATTAGAACTACCTTCAGCACATCATCCTGGACAGAAGACCTGTTGACTCAAAAAACACATGATAGAGGTGGGCAAAGTTGACACTGACTAGGCCCGAAAGTAGTAATTTTACTTTAGCCATAATGCAATCATTTTCATACATTAACATCAAAGTATAGGTACAGAGGGCAAAGCACTCAAATGGTGAACATACTGTAAATGTATGTTAGCAAAGAATATTGAGTGTGTTTTTAGTAAATAAAAGTGATATGAAAACCCAGGAAATCTTTGCCTGTTAGTGCACTGGTTTATTTCATACGTTATATATGTCAGTGAGACTGAAAAAAAAAAGTGTTTGGCGATGGACCACTATGCCCCCCGAGGAACTGTTTACATGGTAGATCCATTTTCAGGATTGCCCCCTCTATACATCATGCCAGAACAGCAACAGGCCATGTTAAGAAGTGATACACACACACATACACACGTTTCTTGGCCACATTAAGCAGCAACACACACAAGACCCTCTCCAGGGAAGCCTGGCATGTGAGACAGACAGACTGTCTGACCAAAGCTGTTCTTGTGAAGTTTTATCTGACTCCAGCCACAGTAAAAGACTTTGGTTTCCCCTGAGTCTTTTTGTTTATCTATCGCGGTCTAGCAGGAGCCCATGTCCAACACTGCTGTACTTCCACAACAAACATCTTGTTGTGTGCATATATAGAACTTTGCAAAAGTCTTGGCACCCCCAGTTCTTTATATTTTGCTTTGTTAGTGCGAAAATACTATTTCATGCCTGTCAAACTGTCTTATTATTGGCGGTTTGAGCAGATTTAAAAAAAATAAAAGGGAGCATTGTTTTATTGTGACAGGCTGAAGGTGCCAAAATACAGGTGTTCCAACCACTTAGCATTCAGCACCACCAGTATACTGATCACCGCCTGTTCATCTGGAATCATCTGCGCTGTTTCTGCACTGGTTCCGGTCTTAAGTTAGATGGATGTGCTTTGTTGTGCTTTAATGATTTATACTTAGGTCACTATGTGGCTTAACAAGCTGAAAATGAGATAACTTTGAAAGTCCTTCAGGAAACCTGTAGAACTGCTCCTCAAGACTAGTCTGGATCTTTTGAAGCATGAGAGGTGAGAGGTGGAGAGGTGGCTCAAACATTTTTGCACAGTATCATACATACCGGGAGGGAGTAGGGTTTGGGTATTCAAGCACCCGTCCCTTTGAGTATAGTGGTCTTTTTGGCAAAGGGCGTGCTCCCTGTTTACAACATTTATCCCAAGTAGACACAAATTTTTTTTATTCTTGCTATGACTGAGCACCTGCTATACTGAACATACCAAAAGCCAGGACCTTAAGTCTGCTGAGTTGTGACATGAACAACATAGCAAAATTCCTCAAATTGCAGCACATCCAGTGTATAGTTGTCACATGCATACGTCAGGTGACGCGCCAAGGTCACAGGAAATGAGCGCGTCACATGGTAAATAAGCTGAATATGGTTGTTTCTCTGGTTGCTCAGTCATTGAGTTCCACTCGCCCCTGATCCTGTTATCTCCGCTGGATTCACGTGAGTACTCACTGTGTGTGCACGAGTGTGACTGTGATTCGGTGGGAATCTGTCTCGTTTAGAGCACTCAGAGAACAACGTGGGTGATTCAACCAGCCCTCTCGCTTCTGTCCGCGCTTGGGCTCTTCCCTCACGCTACACGGGCGAACACTTTTGGCCAGGTATGTTCTTGTTCACCTTCTCAGCTGTGACAATAGTTTTTCAGTGAAAAAAGTAAACATTCCGCACTTCTATGTTATTTATTCTCGTGGCGTTCAGTGTATAACAGCAGTATAACAGTGGAGGTTTTGCATTAATATTCACATATTTCGAGCATATAGGCCATTTGTTCTATTCTAAACCTTTTGCCTTTATTATAAATGAGGCAGTAGGTTTTTAGGGTCTTTACAGATGAAAGGAAATGGGAGGTAATACGAAATACAAAAAACAAATATGATCAGTAACTTTTGCTGCGTGTGTGTGTGTGTGTGTGTGTGTGTGTGTGTGTGTGTGTGTTAGTGTTCAGATACAGCTCACATTCAAGTCAGATGAACAAGTGTGGTTCACTGTCCTTATTATGAGGGGTAGTGATGATCTGAACTCAAACACACACACACACACACTAATAAGGCACAGTAATAAGTGCCCCAGAAGTTCCAGTATTTAGAACTTCTCATCTGAAAGCACGACTCCTCCGTATCTCTCTCCCTCTGTAATCATACCACTGTGTCAGTGACATTTCAAAGCGACAGTGATGGATGGTTTTTGGTCAACGTGGGCAGAAACGCATTTTATCAGTTTCATTCAGAAAAAAACCCTGAAAAACAAACAAATAAATAAATAAATAAAACAATCGCTACTTCACTGAACTTCTGAGACATGATAGAACTTTTTCTTGCAGACTATGAATCAAATTGTAGGATCAGATGAACTGCCTTAACCCTCAATGGAAGCTTCAGTTGTTTATAGTAATAGTTATAAAAAGAACTTTCGTCACAATTGTTTTGTTATTTTCCACATTTTGCAACAACAATATTGTTTATTATAGTCTGCAACTTACTCATAGTGTTTACACATAAAGATAATGAGGAGAACCTTTTCATAGTGAGCTGTGTAACATCTCTAAAGTGTGCATGGAAGCTTAACCACAGCGCAAAGTCATCATGACTGTGACATCATGGCCACAAACACATTTACATACAACCGCTAATTCAGACTACAGCAGTCTGTAGTCTATAGGGCATTTAATGTGGCATTTGGCAGATGGCAGATGGCAGAAATTGGGGGGTTTGAACCTGCATCTTTGTGGTCATCGGATTCACCGTCATGAATACATGCATACACAGAAGCTTGAGGATAACGAGGAAAACTTTGTCACAGTCAGCTGTATAATGTCTCTAAAGTCTGTAGATAGAGGCTAAATTGTAGCCTGAAGTGAGCATGGTTGTGACATCACAGCCACAAACACATTTACATATGACACTTTTTATCCGTCGGTCTGTCTGTCTGTCTGTCCACCTATCTGTCTGTCTGTCTCACTGTCTGTCCATCTATGTATATCCATCTGTCTATTAGTCTGTTAATTCATCTATCTATCTATCTATCTATCTATCTATCTATCTATCGAATTTGGGATGGATATAACTTCTCTTTTGTATTTAAACATCACTTTGTCATTATGCAAATTACACACAGATAACAAACATAATTGAATTGATACACTTTTTATAAACTGATTCATTGTGTTTAATCGGGGAATCAGCACAGCCTTAGCAAGAATGAAAGAATGAATGGTCGGTTTTAAGTGCCTCCCTACATTATGGCCAATCTAAAGTGTTTGAGGAGAAATGGTCTAATTGTAAAAGCACTGAAGATGCTGAAGCTTCTCCACAGACTCACCGCTGACTCCAGGCAGGCACTCACCGCTGATTGCGAAAGATGAGATTACAATCTGGAAAGCTGCCTTAAGTGTGATGGAGTGTGCGTTTCTGCTCTGTCCTTCTGTGCGTTTGTGCCTGTGTGTGTGGGTGTGTGTGTGTGTGTGTGTGTGTTCCAGCCGTCTCACGCAAGCGTCTGCCTTCGGTTGAGTGTCTAAGTCAGCACGTCTGAGCTCTAATGGAGAAATTGCGATAGAAAAGCTGCTCCTCCTCGAGAGCCAAAGATAAAACAGAATCACAACAATAAGGCCGGAAGTCGGATTTGGGGGTTGGGGGAGTTGGGGGGGGGTGCAAGGCAGAGCAAACCATAAGTCCTGATTACCTCGAATCTCTCGCTACAACACTCTGGAGTATGACTTACCACCCTTCCCTCGGTCACACACACACACACACACATATGCACACACACACGGCCAACCGTGTGCACGCAAAACGTTCCAAACAAGGTGGGCACTTTCTGCTGAAAGCCATTTCTCAGCATTATTGATTCATTCCCCCTCGTGCGAACTGAATTACATTCGATCCAATTTGCTTTCCCACACACACACACACACACACACAAACACACACACACACACACACACACTTCCCCACAGGAGGAGGAGGAAGGAGAGAGAACGGCCTTGATTTGCATGCAGTTTGAAGAAGAGCAGGTGAAAAGAAGAAAAAAATATAGAACTTGTCAGTAACACACACTCACACAGACAAACACACACACACACACACACACAGACAACTCCACCCCCCTCCACCCGGACAACAGGGACAAACTGACAGAATGGTGATGTAATCACCTCTCCTGGAAAAAAAAGGTGTCACTTCTGGGAATGCCAGATGGATTATGAGGCAGGAAATTGAAACACGGAACCGAATAATTTTGCGACTGTTTTATTTGCGCTGCTCTTTTTGCTGCAAACCTGCAGTGTTGCCTTCAAGGACTCATAATTGTGGAAAAAAATGTGCTTGCTTGCAACAGTAGAGTTTGGCTTGCTGTGTAAGCACTGTTAACGTTACACTTCCACATCTAAAACAGGCTCATTTTAAATTTGTCGTGGTTGTGATGTCACAGCCATGAATACATGCATACATAGAAGCTTGAGGATAACAAGAAAACCCTTTTCACAGCGAATTGTTTAAAGTCTGTATATGGAAGTTAAAATGCAGCATGAAGTGATCATGGTTGTGACATCATAGCCACGAACGCATTTACGCACGACACAATTACATCTGTCTGTTTGTCTATCAATCTGTTCACACATCCATCCATCCAGAATCTCCATTGGAGGGAAAAGATGAATGAGGGATGAATCTCTCCGTTGTAATCCTGCTCAGGTTCTTTGTGTTCTTTTTACCTACATGTTTGTTAAAGCGTAAAACTGAACAAAATAACTTTTCTGACAGGGACTTTTAATTTGCCTGCCCTTTATTTCCACTAAGCTGTGAGGCTTTGCTGGGGCCTGTCACTGCGGCTTATGCGCCGCCTCGACTTCAGATGGAGACGTGGACTCGCCTCTAATTAATAAACGCGTCAGACAGCAAAACTTCATGACACTGAGCGGTATGACATAAAGCACCCGTCCTGTAATCAGTCTCTTCCTGACTGACGGCTCAGAGGAGCGCGTTTCAAACCATGTCATCATCCCACTCACTTCACACTCCTCCATCAAAAGCTTGAACAGGGACAAACGACTCTGCGGGACTCCTTCTTCTTCCTCTTCTTCATTTTTAACATCTAACACTATTAACATTTAAGAACGTGCTGTTTTACTCCTACCTCAAAAATTGGCTCTTTTTGAATTTCTCATGGTAGTGATGTCACAGTCACGAATACATTTATGCACTCGAGGATAACAAGTAAAACTTTTTCACAGTGGGCTGTTTAATGTCCCCAAAGTTTGTATATGGAAGCTGAACCACTCTGAAGTCATCATGGTTGTGATATCACATCTATCTATCTATCTATCTATCTATCTATCTATCTATCTATCTATCTAGCTATGAAGAGTTGAGATCTTGACGTCTCTTCATCTTCTGTTCGTCCTCGTGTTAAAGTTACTCGCCGCTCTGGCTCAGCTGACTCTAACGATTTCTCTGCTGCGCCTCAGAAATGAAGACTATGACTCGATGGTGACCAGCTGTTAAAAATCCCGCCTGGTGGATCTACAGCCTCATTAACGATCACCCGGGGCGGAAGCCGTCCGACTCCACACCCGTCGACCTTTAGCTCCGGAGGGGAAAGTCAATGGACCTCCACTGAGCACAGCCGGCTGCGGCCCTCGCGACCTCAGTGTTTCAAACGGGTCAGCCGGATGTGTACCGGCCCTCCCCCTCCCCCCTCCATCCCTGCAATGGTACCTGCATCAATACCATCACCAGCCCATCTAGAAGCAGGGGATCATTCTCCAGTCAGCACGTCCCAAGTCCTGACAGCAAGGAACAGGGATGCTGGAGAGAAAAGAAGCCTACAGAGCATCGATTAGGTCTAAATCAAAGACACTTGTTTCACGAAATGTGACTTTTGTGCAATTCAGTTGAAGTTTTAAACCCAGCAGGACCTTCTTTCAGCATTGCCTCCCAAATAATTACAGACAACAAACTTACATATGCCATTTTTCGTCTAAGTTTAGTGCTCAATTACTATTTATTTGATTTAAAATAGCTTGAATTGCGAGTATTCATTTTCAGCAATAGAACAGTAGTAGTGCATTACGGAAAGGCTTGACACTAGACGATACTGCTACTACTACTACTATTACTTCAACTAGTACTACTACTACTACTACTAATAATAATAATAATAATAATCTTATAATAAAAAACAATATTTTTATTTATGTATGTACTTATTTATTTAAATATTTATTTATTTTACAGCTGAACAAGAAAAAGCATTTAATAGACAGTAGTAGATGAAAACATTCAATGGTCGAAATTACAACAACACAGATGACTGGCTTTCGTACAAGTTTGAAACCCAGCAGGCCCTTCTTTCAGTGTCCCCTCCAAAGCACTGCCTCAAAGGAAAACTCACTCCATATGAAGCTCCATGTGACAATAAACATATTTCACAGGCATTATCTTATATAGCACATTTGTTTCTCAATTTAGTTATTGATTACTACTTCTTTTATTTAACAGCCTAAATTACAATTCGAATTGATTTAGGAACAGAACAATAATTATGGAAAGGCCTCACATTAGGTGCTGAAACATTGTTGTGAGGATTTGATTGTACTGAGCCATAAGAGCAATAGTAAGGTCAGGTACTGATAGATATGTATAATGTCACTCCAACTCATCCCAAAGGTGTCGTGGGTCTTTTCCAGTGGCACTAGGAACCGCCAAGCTGACTGCATCACTGCTTTCTGATTGGTCGAAATGTTGTCATGACAATAGACTGATTTGGAAAAAGACCATTGTTTTTTAACTTTCTGCGCATGAAAACAACAATAGAGAGACAAACTAACAACTGGGAAGTCGATGAAGTACAAGCACTATCGTCTGATAAATTTCAGAAGGACTTTTCTAAGACGTTAACAAATTTATCTTTAACGTAGTGAGAAACACAAAGGTGTACTAGGACATGACTAACAAGTTAGCTGAGTTTGGTATTCATTGCATGGATGAACTGTGGAAAAATAAAATACCAAATAAAATACCACACTATTTTTTTCTGTCAGAAAAAAACGACCATAAACTGTGTGGAGAGAACTGACTCAGGAATTCCATTACCGGACTGAGACACTCAAAGCATGTTACAACTTCCATCTCAGCACACTATAGGTTCAGCATGGGTTCTGCAGACCTATGGAAAGGTGCCTTTGGGTGGAGCTCCATCAGTCTAGGGAATGCAGTTCCACTGCTCCACAGCCCAGTGATGGGAGCTTCATACCTCTCTAGCTAATGGACACAGCAACCTCAGGCTCATGCAGCTGGTCCAGATCGTCACATTCTCAAGTCTCCAGCTGATCCAGATTGTCACATTCTCAAGTCTCCAGCTGGCCAGCTGCCTGATACTAAGGCCAGGCTACAGCTTCCCGCTATGTACTGCAATGTGATTGACAGGTAGATAGATATGTTTCCCTTGTCCTAATTGATTGAATGCTGGGTGGTCCGCCTCACTGCTATTTCTTCTGTTTGAAAAGCCTGGGAGAGCCACAAATGCTAGATCAGAGCAGACAGCTGCCAGAAAGTGAAGGGAATTTCACCAAACACTGAAAAAAATCTTGCACCTTCAACCCTAAAAATGCCGGCAGCATAGATCCACGTTTGAAGCTCAACAGATTGTAAATTGTCATCATATGGTAAAACAACTCCTTATATGAAAATTTCCCTAGATTGTGTTGATGCTCAAAGTGTCAGACGTTATGCTGAGCTTTGTTTGGTGTTCCTGTGTCACTTAGAACCAAAGTTATGGCAAAGGGTAAAAGGGGCATTTGGCTGACGCTCTTATTCCAAGTGACTTACAATTATTAGTTACAGGGTTAGAGGGTGAAGTGTCTTGCTCAAGGATACAATGGTGGAAAGTGGGGGTTTGAACCCTTGACTTTGTGGTCATTGGGTTTACAGGCAAGTGTTTTACCCACTAGGCCACTACCACCCATTTATTGTAATTTAAAAACATATACTTATAATAAACACTATTGTTTTTTAAAAAAATGTGCCACAAGCAAATGCTTATAAAGAACGTAAATGCATATAAACATTATTTTTATTTTAGGTCTTAGAAACAAACAAACAATCAAAAAAACCACACGTCTTTAAAGCAAGGAAAACTTTCAGGATAGTCTCCGCCCACATGTGGGTGGGGAACATCCGAGGGGGGGTGCGGGGCAGGGGTCCAGAGCTGCCGACCAAGCAAAAGAGCGTGTAGGAGAACAAACACTGGTTTTAGACTGTTTTACACCGTTTATATTTGTTGAAATCAGAGTAAACTGAGGGAGAGGCATCACTCCGGTCTACTGATGAAGGTCTACCATTAGACAGCTCTTATAACGGGGAGTCCAAGGCATGTTTGTGTAAGTTAGGTTGCCTACCAGTCAAAAATCAGATCCATTTAATATCAGCTTTGTCTGTTCTTCCATTCTGTGTGATCTGATGGGTCAGATAGTCTTGCCATATACCAACATTCGATGGGGATGCCTAGCTTTTTAAAGCCTTTTCGTGAAGCTGTTTTCCCAGTATTACTGTTTTGAATGTTCACTAGGACTTGAACATCTTTTAACATTTAAACCCTTCAGTGGGAAGTTTTTTTAAAAAGTTTTACCCGTTGCTGCATGAGTTTTTTGCCAGTGTTCCACACAAAAATTTCACAGTCTGTTACTTTGTGTTGTGAATTGTTCTTGTATTCGCTTTGGTTGCGCCGCCTGACTGCAGAGCAGCTAAACATCTGTTCGTCACTGAGACCTCGATCCTGTTCACCTCGATGCTGGTGTCACTCGTTTGACTTTGACATGTTCAGCAGGATGATTATGTTTGTTGTATGGCAGCACAAGCTGTGGTTGCTATGTTTGCAATGCCATAACAGTTATGAATGAATAGGGGGCGACGATGAATAAAAAAACAGTTTATAAAGGCGTGTAACCAAAAGAGCAGCTTGGCAATGTGATTTACTGGTATTATTTGATGCTTCAGGTGAATGAATAACAAAATGTGTTGCAAGTATGTGTTTTTTGGTTGTGTGTGTTGTGCTCTTATGTGTCTTGTAGGTACTTGCTCCAGTATGTCCTTCAGCTGTGAGACGCTATGCAATGAAGGGTTAAGGCATTTATATCCATTTATATAAAATTGCCAGCCAGTTTCAGCTATACAAAGGCACAATATGGGAGCCAGTTGGTACAGGGACCTAATGCAAATATGACTAATCCAGAGTGTCCCGTATATTTTCACCTTTGTTCATTTTATAGTAGACTATGTATACTTTACTGAGACCAGAGGATATTGCGTAAGTCCTCTTTTTTTAACCCATTCACCTGAGTGAAACACTGGACAGTCAAAAATGCCCCCTGGGGAGCAGTGTGTGGGGTACTTTGCTCAAGGGTACCTCAGTTGTGCCATTAGTAGTCTTGGGATTCGAACCGACAACCTTTCAAATGCTGGGCCACCAGGCCACCAGCTGGTCGACACATTTCTATAGAGATTTTACATGTGTGTATCAACTGAACACCTGTGTCAGCAATGGGTGCACCTTGAAGTGGACTGGTGGCATTGCATCTACCTCAGTGCTGCTAATGTAAAGCTTTTTGGTTTATAAGCTTTATATGACAGCCAGTTTTAGGGTGGACACAGCAATGGGTCTGGCATTAAGGATGACAAAATGTGGAGCGGTGAAGCTAAATACAAAGCAGTGTACCCAAATTTTTGACTCAAAAACTACTGTCTGCTAGAGAAACACACCTCCCTCACTTAAGCACAAGTGCATGGAGCACTAATAGAACAGATTTCCCCTTAATCACATCCTAGAGGCTTTGGTCCTGCCGGCTCGTGGCGTTTCAGGAAGGCAGCATGGGGAGAACTAACACTCCTCCACTTTATTCATTTTAATGGCGCGGGAGCTTTGAGGGTTGCGTCAAGCCACCGACTGAAATCAGTGGGAGTGTCTGCCAAAAATAACGCGAAGGAGAATTCTCTGTGAAGGGGCTGGGGCCTGTTAGTGCTGCTGTTTGATTTGGCGACGAACCCACAGCAATTAGATGGAGATCTACTAATGCCTGCTCTGAAAAAAACAGTTTTATATACAATCAGGCCTCTTCAATTAGACAACATTATAACTGTGAGCAGTTAAGCACTGTGCTACACATTTATCTGTTTAAACTGTGTTTCTGTGTTTGTGTGTGTGTGTGTGTGTGTGTGTGTGTATACATATACAGCTCTGGAAAAAAATAAGAGGCCACTGCAAAAATGTTCAGTTTCTCAGGTATTGAACTGAAAAGCTTTCGCTTTAATTTTTAAGGACTGCTCACAATATTTCTCCCAATTTCCAAATAAAAATATTGTTCTTTAAAGCATAATATTAAAGGAAATGACAAAACATAAAAAAAATGAATGGCAATAATTACCTTTGACGTACTTCTAGTAATGTTTTACCATCCAACTGGTCACATTTCAAAAGGAGAGTGTTGATTACAGCAGTGTTTTTATACTTTTCCTCATTAAATAAGATGTGATTCGGGTGATCACTAATCAGTCCCTCATAAAGCAGAATGAGGTGATTGTGTAGGAATTTAACAGACACTGGCATGGGATGGTTTCATACTCATAGAGATGCTGATTTCAAAATAAATTGCAGCGCTCTCTTATTTTTTTCCCGGAGCTGTGTGTACTTTAGTTACTGGCGTGGTTTCATGTGTACAACAGAATGTGGTGGCCATGAAAACCTTCAAAAAGAGAAAATCACTGCACCAAAATATGACCTGCACTCATCTGAGCTTCCATAATAACACCAGAGGCAGTGTGTGTGGAACTTCCTGCTATAATACGACTTTGGCCTTGAAATATCACTCTTGCTTCACACCGGTCTCATTTCAGTGTCTTGAATTTCGATACCAGAGGTGTCTGTCTCGGCCAGACGCTGCCAGCCTCTTCCAAACTGCAGCAGGGCCTCATATTAAGTCGGCGTGTTATGGTAAGACGATAGGGTGTTTGAAAGGGGTCAGAAACGTGTGTAGCATTTCTCTGAGAACAATAAGGAGCAGTTCACTGCAGGGTTGAGGCGTCAAGTAACGTATTACGTTTATGAAGTGAGAGAACGGGGCCTGTCTCATTCCAGCGCTGTTTTCCGAACGGCACCAGCTTCAAATACGAGTCTAGCCTCCACCACTTCCTCACCAGGCTTTGGCCCATTTATCAAGATGTTGTTTGAAGGAGACTACATGTTTTAACGCCAGGAGGATTTTTTTTAATGAGGTGCTGAAACAGTAGTAGTAGTAATTTTTTGACCACATGTTGCATTGTTTAAATGTTATTATTATGAGCACACATGCTGTATTATTCATTTAATGCATTTATTTTGTGGGATTTCATGCTTGTTTACCTTTAACATCCACAGTCCCTCATGGACCTAAATGAGTGTCCATGTTTTGGGGCACCATTCATGCCGTCCCTCTACAGTTGTGCCCTCTGGGCTCCCTGGCAAACAGCTGCTGTGGGTTTTCATGTCGTGTGGTTCAGGCTCAGCTGTTCCTTGCTTTCCCAGTGTGTTCTTATTGTCCAGTGGAATGGTCCAGACACAGCACTGTGGAGGTTAACGCACATACAGCTCCGGATATTAAAAAAGATCCCACTGCAATTTATTTTTAAATCAGCATCTCTGTGAGTGTGACAACCATTCCATGCCAGTGTCTGTTAAATTTCTACACAAGCACCTCATTCTGCTTTATGAGGGACTGATTACTGATCA
>JBBPCY010000082.1:7367009-7377009 GCA_037974405.1 Brachyalestes nurse
TCTCTCCCAACGCGGTCCAGACCAGAAACTGCATCCGTGCGGTTTCTTCTCCAGAAAATTTAATCCCACTCAGCAGCATTACGGGGTAGGGGACCGTGAACTGTTGGCCATCAAGTGGGCTCTGGAGGAATGGCGTCACTGGCATCCAGCAGGCGAAACAACTCAACCCCCGCCAGGCGTGGTGGGCACTGTTCTTTGAACAGTTCAACTTCAATATTTCTTATTGTCCGGGGTCCAAGAATGCTAAGGCCGATGCCCTCTCGTGGGCACATGAAAAGGACACGCCCAGGACGGACCCCGCACCTGTGATTCCACCTGGAATAGTTGTTTCGCCCCTCCGGTGGGAGTTAAAAGACAGAGTTCGCCAGGGGCAGGCCTTGGAGCCCCCTCCGGCAGGCAATCCGCCTGGTCGACTGTACATCCCAACTCCTCTTCGCCCCGAAGTCCTTCAGTGGGCTCATTCCTCCGCCGTCGCCGGGCATCCTGGAGTCTCCCGGACCACATCTCTGCTCCAGCGCGCCTTCTGGTGGCCCAGAAGAAGAGATGTCAGCCAGTCTGAGATGCAGGTCGAGACCTGATCATTACTGGAGGGGGAAGAGAGAATCAATTGAGTGTCATCTGCATAAAAGTGGTAGGAAAAGCCATCTGAGGCTATTACATCCCCATGAGAACCAGTATATAGAGAAAATAGAAGCGGTTCAAGGACCGAGCCCTGTGAAACACCAGTGGACAATTTTCGTGAGGCAGACTGGGAGCCATGTCATGCTACCTGGTACCTCCAGTCATCAAATAGGACGCAAACCATTGCCAAGATATCCCAAGGCAGGAGAGAGTAGCCAGGAGGATCTGATGGTTAACCGTGTCAAAGGCTGCAGAAAGGACAAGAAGAATCACAGCAGAAGACAGGTTGGCTGATCTAGCTGCATGAAGTTTTTTGGAGATGGCCGTGTTGCCACTGGCAGTCCTGAGATTCAAACACATGTAATCTTCAACACTAAATTAGCACCAAGGGAGTGGTGGTATTGTATTTCCAGTGGTGGCGTTGTGCTGTTGTAATGTGGCAGTTTCAGACTGTTTAATGTAAATGTTTTAGGAATAACCCCTCAGTTGGTGTAGAACTTTTACATAATGTGAAGGTTCTTTTTATACTTTTAAAAGTTCTTCATAGTCATTTTATGTGCAAAAATGGTGCCTCAGGGAAATAAAAGTGTATAACTCATAAAACAAGTAAGGCTGTTCTTGCTGCTGATGTTAAAACCTGACATTACTTTTATTATCATTATCAAGCCCCTGAAGAAATTGGTAAAGAAGTTGTTGACTGATCCACAGTCAGCATCTTAGGGTCAGAATAAACCCCTCTCTTTGGCGCTTGGCATTTTGTGACGGGCTACCTATCTAACCACAGTCTTCAATCACATTGAAGAAAAGTAGTCTGTAAAAGCGAAAATTAAGTTAAAGAAATTTCTAAGTCCAAGCCATAAAACAGGCTTCTTGAAAGCAGAATCAAGGTTCCAGTTTATAAGACTGGTTGGTATAGATTATCCAAATCTGCCCATCCAAAACTTTCTTAAAAATATTAAACTCTTATCTGCAGGCCTCCTCGTGGCCATTCCACCAGCAGAATGGAAATGTACTCATTTGATATTTTTATCAGTGTGATCATTATATATGTTTCAGTTTGAACCAGAGATTGCATTGTATGGCTACTGTGGACAATGCATAACACTGCATTAAAACCTCTTACACATTTAAACCCAGGTTGATGTTTGAGGCACAATTGTAGACAGCTAGAGCTGGAATCCCTTCAATCGTTGGTGACCAACATGATAAGTGTGGGTTATTGTGTCCTCGTCAAAGTATGAGTGGGACTGGGAATGAAGCAGCATGCTTTTCCCCCAGAGTGAGGATCACTCTAATCGCTTCAACACCCGCACCTGCATGCACTGGCCATTCATGCATACATAGTTTCAAGCTTATGGAAGGCACATGCTTACCATAGAATGGTAAAATAGCATTTCTAGAAATGGGCATAACTTAATAATGAAGTGAGGCATGTAGTGTCTCATGCATACATTGAAAATATAAAATAAATATAATAGGGGTGTCACGCGATTTCAGAAATGAATCAAGTTAATAACTAGCTCTGTGATTAATTAATCTAGAATAACCGCACACATTTTTGCTGTAAAAGTGTTTAACAGTTGAAATGAATTTTGGCATATGAGTAAATGGATAACCATCATTACAGACTTTCAAAGTATGTTTTACCTAATAATTGTTTCTGCGCTGTTCATGTGCAGTAATGATCACAACGATGAAAAAAATGCTTCAGCATGAACAATGATTAAACTAAGTCCATCTAGAAGGTGCAGTTTAAGACAATGTACATACAAGCAGGAGTGTCAGAAGAATTTTAATGTGGAACTGCGCTTCACTCTGCGTCTCGCGTGTTTCACTCATTTGTCACCCCATAATATAATAGTTCCGGTGTTCTGATGAATTATGCTGCCGTGACGCAAAAGTGCTACTGCAATGCAAATCGACAGCAGAGTCTATTGATTCATGCTACACTATCGAAAAATGCTATTTACGTTTATACAGTTCATTCAGTTTATGATCAGTTTATAACACTGATAATGAGAAATGGGCAATTAATATACATAATTGGCGATAAATATATTTTATTTAAATTAGATGAGATAGAGAGATGTTTAAAGGTGCATAGAGCTAGTTTACAGTCAGCTTTTAATGGAGAAATGCTACCGTGAAGCAGGACACAGGCTACTTTGAACCATGCTAAAAGCTTGTGGTGATTCTGGACAATGCTGATGTTTCCCAGGTTCAGATAGTATTCTGCAAACTGCAGAAAAAATACACAATCAGAACACTATATTGATCCTTTGAGGAAATTGCTTATGTAATGACTACTAAGACACAGATAACAGGGTAGTGACATACACTCATATGCCCTTGAACTGTGTAGGGGAGGTGTGACCAGAATATCATGTGGGGGTGGGCATTTGTCTTATCTGGGGTGGCAAAAAATATACATCCATCCCCATTTTGTAGGTATATAATTTCTTTATCATGTGTATAGTGCTCTTTTTTACTATACTGTTGTGTATCATTTTATTTTATTTTTGCTGCTCTTACTTCAGTACTGTCCACTTTCTGCCGTAACAACAGAAATTCCCTACTTGTGGGACTAATAAAGGTTAACTTGTCTTAACGTATTATGATAGAAATTCGTTCATGTCTAGATTTGCGGTGGTATTTTTCTTATATGCCAGATTGACTACATTTCTCCTTCTTGAATGCAACATTGTTTGGCAGAGTGGAGTGAGAATGCAGTTCAAGGTAGAGAAAGGCCTTTCGCATGCAGCTGAAGAAACACCAGTGAGGAGTGCTGTGATAATAGCGAATGCAACATGGGGAAAGCCTCTGTACTGCTGAATGCATTTACATGCTTCAGTGAGATTAGCAATCAGCTGGCAGTTTATTTTGCAAGCAATTTCGTTTTGCAAGTTCATTTTGCTCTACGCCTGCAAGTACCTGAAGTGGTTTCGGGAGGGAATGATCAAGAAAAAATTCTGATTTTGGCAGGAGAAGTGATGTGGCCCTCAAAAATTCAACATTCTTGTCTCCATTTCCACAATAGCTCTATCAAGAATGCTGAATATACCTTTTAGAAGTCTGATTAGGGGCAATTCGATCATCAGAGTCACCATGACCAAGCGCAGACATGACAATACTGTCATTAACTTTCCATTTCCTTTTGAATGAACTGGTAAGCCTATATTCACAGAGAGAAATGCTCCTTCCAGAATGAGTCGCACCTCATCTCCTTCAATGTGGGCAGGAGAGCTGTCACCACCTCCCCAGCAGTGCACGAGTCCACTGCATGTGCCTGTAGAATTGTGTTGGCTAGTTTCAGTATACCAACCACATGAAGGAGGAATTTTCCTGCGTTGAAGAAATTTTGCTGTATTAACCCTCCTGTGTTCATTCTTTGTGTTCTCGGTCACTTTTGACTATAAATCCATGATAATACATATATTACTACCTAATGTTGTGTTGGAACTCAAATGGACGTGAACATTACAGGTTTTGAACTTCCATTTGCTATTTATGGCTTGTAGGCCTCATTCACATAAGATCATACAACTCATTTTTTAAAGAAAAAAATATTATAGAGAGATTATTTTGACTAACACATACTAAGATTAAACATTTTGTATTTTTCTATCACAGAGTACCTCAATGTTTACCAAGGACACTGTTTTAAACTACTGTTTAAACCATTTACATTTTTTTAAAAAGTAGCACAAAATCACACCTGTTGGTCAAAAGTGACTGGTATGATTTATTTAGGAAAGAAAAAAGACAATGTTTATTTGTGGTTGCTAAGGTATAAAAGGTGGTTGCTATGGTGTCGGAGTGGGTTGCTAAGTAGTTTTAGGTGGTTGCTATGGCTTAGGAGGTGGTTGCTAAGTAGTATTTAGGCCGTTGATGTGTGTAGGAGGTTGTGGCTAAGTAGTTTCTAGTGGGTTGCTATCACATACAATGTGGTTGCTCAGGAGTTTCTAGATGGTTGCTATCAGATACAATGTGGTTGCTAAGTAGTTTCTAGGCAGTTGCCTTGGTGGATGATGTGGTTGCTAGGGAGTTTTTAGGTGGTTCCAAGGCATCTGGGTCAAAGCAATTTCCTCCAGGATCAATAAACTGTTCTGATTCTGACAAGCTAGGTGCTTGTTTCTTGTAAGTATTTTCTAGGCAGCTTCTGGTTGTAGGAGGTGGTTGCTAAAGAGTTTCTGGAGTTTCTGCTATATAGTTTCATGGTAGTTGCACTGAATCCTGAGACTGTGGAACAGCCCATGCGCAGATAGGCACACTAGCACATCTTGATGGGTAGCAAGTTTCGACAGAACACCGGACCGGGTTAAAATCACGTGGTGCGATTAATCAGTGAAAAACAAATATACGCTAGATTTTTTCTGTGATTAATTGATCAAAATCAACATGTTAATTCGACACCCATCAAATATAATAAAATGTATGTGTGAATGAGGAGCTAGCGGGGGGGCAAGAAAGAAACTCTAGAGTGGAACTGGAACAGAGTGATAACAGAATGTTTTGAGTAAGAGCGGAAGAATTGTCACTTCGCTTCGTGCATATTTCTCTGGTTCCTGTCAGTGCTGTTTTGGCTGATTGAACATCTTTAATCCGTCAGCCAAGAGCAAAAGAGAAACGAAGGCAAAAAAAGAAAGCAACACAAGACACGACTCATACAGTGTGTCTCACACACAGAGAGTAGCCTTATTTTTCAATTTTAGCACAAGTGGCAATATTTACCAGCATAATGGACATTCTAACTGCTTCTGCTATGTCGAAACCACAGGCTCATCATATTCCCAACAAGAAAAAAGATTTAGAATTGGATTGGTACCAGTACCGACAGGTTGTGGTAACAGTATCAGTATTAGACATGAAAAAGTGGTAACCTGCCACTTTATACCAGCATAAAATAAAAAATGGGACACTGGCTCATTTCATGCCATGTTTTTCTTTGGTCATATAATAATGAACATACTCCATATAAACTGCATGTTTATTGACTATTAAATATGCAAACATCCACTTTGAGTGCAAATTTCCTCAGAAGAAACAGTGGTGACCTTACATAGGTGATCATCAGTTGGTCAAACACTATATGATTAAAAGTGTTGGGACGCCTGGCCATTACACCAACAGGGACTTTTGCCCTTTTAATTTAAAAAAATAATAAAACATCATATTAAACGTCTGATGATAAGTCTGGGACCAATGAAATTTGAGGTGGAACGGACCTTTTTGAGACCATAGCTGGGTTGGACACTCTGCTAGCAGAAGGTAAGATAACTTTCATTTTTAACATGTTTAAACTGTAAAAAGTGAAAGTTGGTCTCACACTGAGAAAAAAAGACCCAAGGTCTACAAAAAGGAGTTTTAATCAATAGAGAATGCTCTTTCTCCATTGATTAAAACTCCTTTTTGTAGACCTTTTTTTCTCAGTGTGCGACCAACTTTCACTTTTAACATTTTCTAGTCCTTTTTTTGTTTTTACGCACCTGATTTAACAGTCTCTACAGCCTGAGTGCAACAACACTCCTCTGCAACATGTTTAAATTGAAATAATTTTGTCTAAAAATATCTGTGATGCACATGAATATGTGAAGAAGCATATTTGATTGAGTAAAGATGCTTTTTGTCTTTATTTCTATACTAAAACTGTTGTTTTTCATGTGTTGCCTCTGGGCAACATTGTGCAGTAAGACCACATTTGTTTGAACATTAACATGCTCATGGATGGAGATGCATAGTTATCATTATAATCATTTTTTTGCTGAACTATCTACTTACTCGCAGGAAATGGATGCAAGGACATTTTACGGGTGTAAGGAAAATGATCCGGCAGTTAGGCTCATTCCTTCCAACAGTGAAGACAGTGAGCTTGAGGAGATGGACAGTGAGGAGGAGTGGACTCCAGAATCATGTGTGAGGGAGAGTTAGGAGATCAGGGTTCAGTCAGTAGAGTAACACACTGCATGTAATGAACATGTGTGTGCATCTATGTCTGTTTATGTGCATGCATCGCTGGGTGCTTCCTGGTTTCTTTTGAATACAGATGGCAGACAATCCCAATGGCTGAGAAGCTGGCTGTAAATGAGCAGATGGTCCCTTTCAAAGGAAGAAATAGACTCAAGCAATACCTGCCAGCAAAACCAAAGACAAGGGGCTACAAGATACTCTTGGGTGTCCAACACAATTTTGAGATCTACACAGGGAGAGTTGTGCAAGCCCTTGAACGGCAAGATGTAGGAGCAAGAGGCAACCTTTTGCTCCGCTGGGCCGCGCCAAAACCCACGCAGCAGAACTACAAGGTGTTCTTTGACAACTGATTCACAAGTGTCCCTCTCATACTCACACTTGCTCAGCAGGGACTTCACTGCACTGGTACTGTTCGTAGTAACAGACTCCCAGGTGTCAGCTTGATGTGTCAGGCTGAGTTGAAGAGAACTGGACGTGGATCTTTTGAACATAGGACAGACATGGCTGGAGAAACCACTTTACATGCTCTGAAGTGGTATGATAACTGTTCAGTCTGTCTTCTCAGTAATTACATTGGAGCACACCCAGTCACCGAGGATGACAAGCAAAAGAAAATCAAGTCCCCTGTCCCTGTAGAGGAAGTGTTTAATAATTACAAGGGTGATTGAATTTGCTAGACGCTCTCACTGTACAGCAACAAAATCAGGTCGAAGAAGTGGTACCACCAGCTGATGTTCCACTTTATCAACATGACCATTGTGACTGCCTGGCTGCTCTATAAGAGAGACTGCAGTAGTGATGGGATGAGAAAAGAGGAACAGATGAAGCTTTACACTTTTTCAAGTCGTATATTGCAGAAAGCTTGTGCCAAAGTGGCAAGAATCTGGAGCGTCGTCCTAGTTCCACAATTGCTGAGGAGTATGAAGTGAGGAGAAGAAGAGGACCTAGTACACTCTGTGTATAATAATAAGAATAATACAGACTGTGCTTTGTAAAAAAGAGACACACCAATTCAATCAGTACCCCACAGACACACATTTTCAGAAAAACAAACTCACAGTGCAGCTAATCTCTAACCCATGGATTGAAAAAACATTTGTTGAAATAAAACTTCTTCTAATGTATTTATTGCTTGTTTGTTCCTTATTCCACTTATTATATAATATAAAAAACCCTGGCATTTTAGTACCCTTGCAGTATCTTATTGCACTGAGGCAACAAACCAAAATATAGTAGGGGTGCTTGGTGTGGACATTTTTTATGATTGATATATTATCAATATTTTTTCCTCTTAAAATAAAAATTCATGCCATAGAGGGTTAATGACATTGCATTCAAATTAGGGCTGGGAAATCGCGTTAGCACATTATTAACGCCGACAATTATTTTATCATGCGTTAACGCATGGTTTTTAAAAATCCTTTTATTTGAGAAGTTTGGTGCTTTTACCGAAGTAATGCGAGCATTGAGCTATTTAACATGGACAAAAGTAATGGGACGCCTGACCCCCGCGAAAACCAGCCGACACGTATAGCGCTCCCATTACTTTTGTCCATATAAGACGCCTGACCACTACACCAAATGTGACTTTAATAACACTGCATTCAGATACATAGACTACATACATTCATGTTTAAGTTAAGCTTTACAGAAATATTTGAACTGCAGCTGTGTGACTGTGTTAAAGGGAACACTGCTGTTAAAAATCTCCTTATTCGTTTAAAGTGTCTGCAAACCAAATGTTATTCCACTTTTGTTCATACAGCAGTACATTAAAAAGAAAGTTGCGCAATACACTAGATTTGAATTAATGATTAAAATTCGCATATAACAATGCAATTAATCACAAAATTAAATAATTAAATAATCGCGATTAAAATTGTAATCGTTGCCCAGCATTAATATATATGCGTATGTGTAAGATTCTTTTTTGAAAATATGTTGTTGACAGTATTGACTATCATTAATAAACATAAACCTGCACAAAGCAAACATATATGTCTACTCCTATGTTAAGACGAGTATTAAAAACAGTATGTTTAGGACAGACTTAAAGGTGCGAGTAATCGCAAGTGAACTATGGCAAACATGAAATTAATCGCGATTTAATATTTTAATCTACTGACATCCCTAATTCAAATACATAGACTTTAATATGGAGTTGGTCCCTCCTTTGCAGCTTCCTTTCTTCTTGGAGGCTTTCCATAAGATTATGGAGTTTCTGTGGGAATTTATTCCCATTCATTCTGTAGAACATTTATCAGGTCAGACACTGATGCTGGACAAGAAGGTCTGGATTACAATCTCCATTCCAGTTCATCTCAAAGGTGCTGGATGGTGTTGAGGTCAGGACTCTGTGTGGACCAGTCAAGTTCTTCCACACTGAACTCCTCCAGCCGTGTCTTTATCGAGCTGCTTTGTGTACTGGGACACAGTCATGCTGGAATAGAAAAGGTTCTAAAACTGTGTCCACAAAGTTGGAATGGCATTGTCCAAAACGTCTTGGTCTGCATGATTTTATACGCCTGTGGCAGTGGGTATGATTGAAACACCTGAATTAAAAAGAAGGTATGTCTTAATACTTTTGTCCATATAGTGTATCTGCCACTAGTTCTTCACCATCTGCTTGGGAATCCTAGGTCTGAGTGACATTCTTCTACATGTTGCTGTAGTTTTCTAAAGTACAAAAATTCGGCTCAAAATGACTTTGCAATGTGTTGATACTCCCCTCCCACACAACCAGTTCAGCGGTGAAATGTTCAGGTGATGTTCCACACATTTGTATGACTCATAAAACAAGCAAGGAACTTTTGAACTTGCTGCTCATGAAAAATTGACAATGCTTATATTATCACATAATAAGTCCCTGAAGAACGTGTGACCAATCCACAGTCATGATCTTAGGGCCAGGATATCCTTAAAGATCAATATCTTAAGGCTTATTATTCAGTAGCCATGGTGACTAAAAAACCAAAGCAAGTATGCATAGAATAGATCCTGGTGCGTAATATATAAACTCATCAGTCATTTTAATTCCAGTCATTTTAAATCTCACAGGCTGAGTGTAAAAAAATTGTTGTTGTTGTTTCTGGCAAGTATCAGTATCCCTCCAGCTAAAGTTTATGGCAGGACGCGATTGATGCACTAGGTCTTTCAAAGCCTTGTTTGATTGCTTAATTTTCATGTAAACCTTTTCTTACTTCATACCTTTGGGGATTTCACACTGAAAAGTAGGGCTTTGAACTGACTTGATTCAAATGTGTGCATTGACTCCATGCGAGTAAAATGTATCAAACACAGTTACTGCTTTAATTGACTGGTCGTCGAATTGATGTACACGTCTGAATCAGTAAGTTCAAAGCTTTGAGAATGATTATTTTTTTCTTTACCTTTTTCTGCAGGTCTTTCCTTC
>JBBPCY010000082.1:7394931-7410153 GCA_037974405.1 Brachyalestes nurse
ATGATATAAATACATCACCTTGATGTTATCCAATACTACACAACTATCCCCCCCCCCACACACACAGCTTTATGAGTTTAGCCTCTTGTGTTCTCTCAGCTCCTGTAATGTCGTTTCCTGTATGTGTTGTTGTCTTTCACTGCTGAAGGACTTAATACACGGGTTAATGTGGTGTATCACTACTAACACACTGCGGCTTGACCCCAGTCTGATAGGGCTTTGGGAAATATTCGCCAGGGTTGGGCCGATTCATCTTGTACACCGTCGAGCTCAGCACGGGTTTATTTTTTTCTGAGTGACTTTTATGTAAAGAATTTCACACACACTCATCCCTTTTCTATCGCTCTCAATCACATACACACACACTCTCGCTTTTATACTTTCTCTTGACCCTCTCTTTCAGAACACTGTGTGTGGAATAGCTCTGGAGTTGTGTGTAATGTGAAGTGTGTAAATACTGATAATGAACACTGTGAGTGTGTTATAGTTGTATTAACACACGGATTATAAACACTGTGTGTTTATTTCAGATCTTTAAACAAATAATAATCGCAGCAAAGATGGATAAAAACACTGTGTTACAGATGTGCAAACACTGATAAACACTTTTAGTGTGTTACAGATGTGTAAACACTGATAATAAATGCTGAGTGTTTTACCCTGACTTGAATGCTAATACTGTGTTTAGCTAAGCTAGCATACTTTATTCCATATTTACAGATAACAGTGAGTCTTACAGAATTATAAACCACACAAACGAGTTTGTTATAAATTACTGAACACAATTTAATACTATAGTGTGATGCATGTGCAGTTAGCATCATGCTAACTTCTATCATTTGTTAGCGACATTAGCCTCGTAGGTCCAGTACTAAAACTAAAGACAAAGATCAAACATGCCTTAGATTCGAGGTAAGTAGGTAAATTAGATTTTTGCTCAAACCATCACTTCATGTATTTATTTATTTAATGGTTTAGCCCATAGTTCACATGCGGCCTGAGTGCCCAAAAGAACCGACATGCAAACCCAATCCGCGTTCCGATGGAGACTTGATTAATGCAGGCGCCCGAACAAAAGGGATCCGTCCAGCTGGGCGACGACGGTGACGGAGAACAGATGCGCTTAGTGGAGCCATGCTACATTATTTATACCGGCCAAAAAACAAAACCATGATGAATGACTTGTTTTCTGACTGTAGCGCTCGGCAGCAGAATCAACGCCACCTTCTAGAGCCAGAAAGAGCCGTTTCACACAAGAGTGCCTTTCTCCCTTTATTTATTTATTTATTTATTTACCTACCTATCGGTTCAGACATTCAGGAGCTTGATCTGCATGGCTGTCTTTATCAGTGTCAACACTTTTTCTTTTATGATGGGTTATGATATTGCAATGAATGTGTGAAAGCATGTGTGTGTGTCTGTGTCTGTGTGTATGTGTGGCTGCTTGTGGGCCTCTTCGATTCATCTGATTCGTCTGATTTGGGCCGAACCCTGAACCCCTCGCTTACTGAGAAAAAGAGAAAGAGAAGAAGAAAGAGAGACAGAAAAAGAAGAGACAGAAGAGATAGAGAAGGAGAGAGAGATAGGGAAAGTAGGCAAGAAAAAACATGTTTGTGACCCCAGAACTAGTAAAAATTCACAAATAAATAAACCAACAAATAAATCATCCATCTTCCTCTTTGTACAAAATACAGTACATTCTTCCCTTCACATTCTTTATTCACTGTTTTGTATTTTTTAAAGCTACATTGAAGACCGGAGAAGGAGTAAGAAGTAGAGGCAAAAAGGAAAGAAAAAAGAAAATAAAGAAAAATGACAGCAGGACTGTATACAAAATTGATACATTAGGATTGAATAGACTTTCATATATTTCAAATGTTCTATGTTCATTCAAGTCTGTGTGTGTGTGTGTGTGTGTGTGTGTGTGTGTGCAAGAGAGAGAGAAAGAGTGAGAGAAAGCAAAACAGAGACTCTAAACTGTGTCCATGCACCTCCTACACACTTGCGGTGTAGAGATCACGGATAAATCTCATCCACCCACTGTATCAGCAGGAAACCAGTGTGTGGATGTGTGTGTGTGTGTGTGCGTGCGTGCGTATGTGACCTCAGTGCAATGCATATCGCAGTGAACAATGTGGAGAGAAAACACAGACAGCAATATCGGGTAATTAATTAATTAATTAATTCAGCTGAGGAGTGTATGTATGTGTGTATGTATGTGTGTGTGTGTGTGTGAAGTCTTACTTTAAATGATCTCAGCCCACAGCCACAAGAGCAACAGCTGCCTTTAGTTACATCACAGAGAAAATCCAGCTCCTGCTGAGACCACCTGCTCTGCTGCCCCACCATCTTCAGCTCCAGCGGAGAACTGGAACAGTTTCCTAACCAAGTGCCACTCCAGCATACAGTCTCAATTTATACTGCATATACTGTTCATTCTACACTCTGGATGTTCAATAGCATCTACATTTTACTGCTGACTCCTTTTTGTGCATCCTGTTCACACTTTACTGTTAACTGCGGTGTTGTTTATTTATTGTTTTGTCTCTGTTGTTCTTTGCACCTTGTTTAGTACTCCTGTCTCCTGTGCAATAATCACACATATGGTGCAAAACTAGTCACTCTGGAAGGTTTACATCTTGTTCACACTATTCTGTTACATTTCTGCATTGTTTATGTATCATATTGTTTCTGTTGTAACTTGCACTCTGTTGATTGTTGCGTGGTGCTATATCTTGCACTATGTACATGGTCACTGCCACTGATGACAATAAAAGTGACCTTGAACCTTGAACCTTGAATATCACCTGAAGAAATGGGCAGGAGCACTGGTTCTAGCTGATCTGGTGTTTTTGTCCATGTTTTGTTAATGCTGTGTGTCACATAACATCAGAAACCACAAGCAAGTCTATTAGAAATTACCTCAAAGGAAACGCCATAATTTTTTCAAAAATTCTTCTCAATTAAACTAAATGAAGTAATTGAGAGCGGGTTGGTGTAAAATGCTCCTGTTTACTGGTTAATATTCATTTCAATGTTTACAACGCTTACGGTCACAGCATTGAAATAAATGTTTCATTATTTCTATATAATCAAGTGGTTAAGATGTACTCTGATTTAAAAAAAATGATAATTGAACTAAAATCCAGCTCTCTTTATATCATTTATTACATTTTGATGACAACTTGACCTGTGTGTGGAGTGTGTGCTGATAATTAGATGAGGGCCAACATTCAAATATGATAGTATACCTTGTGTGCATGTAAATGCACTGAAATATATCTGTAATATACATATATGATTGAGAAGAACACAAAGGAAACAGATTTGGTTCAGATTCTTCACTATTTTATCATGATCAGCATCCATTTAAAGACTCAGAGACACGTGGAGATCACTGGGGGTCGATAAGGAATAAAAAGGCTGTATTTGTGTTGGAGACGTCTGGTTCCATTCACCTCCATTGTAAAGAAATCAGAGTCACATCTAAATGAGTCTGTTTATATCTCGGCCACTGAGATATGGTGAGAATTTGGACAAATTGGTGGAATTCTCCTTTAGCTACCCAACACTGTGTGATGATGTAGGTCTGAATGTATCAGCTTTGACGCTTCGGTGCTGCAACTGAAGAAGCAAAAATCAGACACCAAGCAGGTCTCGGCTGATTGAAAAAACACAGAGAATGTGTGAAAGCTCTGGGGGGAGCAGAGTGACGCTGGTCTGATGTAAATAGAAGGTTTTGATAACTGTAGTATGCGTTGCTGTTACTGTGAAACAGTGAAAAAATATAAAGGAAAATACTTCCATGAAGAGTCCCAGACTTTTAATTAGTACTTTAATTAGGCGCCTCAAAGATGCTTGTTGTTGTGATTTAAAAATACTTGTTTTCTAAGGTAGGATTTCTTGTTTAGTCAACTAACTTAAGTTTATGACTTGACCTTAGACCGTCTTTTACCAAGTTTTATCACCATGCCAACATATGATACTACATGACTTCGAAAAGCTTATAGTCACTGTACAGCTTGTGCTAAACTCAAAGATTAGGCTATGCAGTCCTTCAGCTAGGGGAATTCCATTTAGCATGATTTCTGAGATATCTTCTCGAGGATTGTCCAATAGCTCTTTTCTTATTGGGCAGGCTAGATAAAGGTTTTGTGAATTACCTCCCATACAGACCCTTTCCAAAAAATTCGAATAACATTCAACTTTTTTAATTCCTGTTTTCATGGGTTTTATGAGCTGGAAACCCACATTATGTACAAAATAAACAACTAAGTACTTGAAATCTTTTAAGTTGTGGGCCCTGAATTTATAATCTATGAAAGTGTAACATTTTGAATGGAATTTTGGAAATAAATAAACTTTTCCATGATATTCAAATTTTTTGGATAGGGTCGGTATTGAAGTCTTTGTGAATTTCGGCCCAAATCAGATGAACCAGTCTTTTTCAATGTTCATGGATTTCCCATTGTTCATTATTGTTTTGGATTGTTTTGGATGGCCTGATTGGCTCTGTTAATTGTTGGTTCCTGGTACTTGTTGAGGAGTGTCCAAAACAAGATTCATCTGTCATGCACACTGGTCATGTGACACGTAGGATCACAGAGGATTTCAAACATGTTTGAGGGTCTTGGAAAATCTCTTGGAAAAGTCACTGGTTGGCAGCAAACTGGATGGTTAGTTTTGGGGTTAAACTCATGTTGTTTGCATTCAGATACTTCAGACCAGGTGAATTCTTGGGTTATAAACAGGTCTTGGACCAATCCAGGACTGAGTGTCACAAGCTGGTGAAGTGATCAAAACGTACCTGGTCTAAGGTGTTCGCCCGTGTAGCGTGATGGAAAAGCCCAAGCGCGGACAGAAGCGAGAGGGCTGGTTGAATCACGCACGTTGTTCTGCGAATGCTCAAAATGAGACAGATTCCCACCGGAATCACATTCACACTCATGCACACACAGTGAGTACTCACGTGAATCCAGAAGGGTTGGCAGAATTGAGGGAGTGTGGAACTCAATGACTGAGTAACCTGAAAACAACCATTACACAGCTTATATACCATGTGACGCGCTCATTTCCTGTGACCTTGGCGCGTCACCTGACGTGTGCATGTGACACTGAGCTTCTGATCACAACCTTTGGTTGGAGTTGGACCATTGAGGTCAACAGTGATGATATACTTTGGTCCAATAACTTTACTCTGAATAGGACAACAGCTCTTCCAGAACAACTGGAGTCCCACTGAGAAGAAGCATAAAGTTATTCAAAGCTCAAAATCAATCCAGTAAACTATCAAACTTTTCTATTGACACTTACACTTACCCAACTCTGAGCATGACTCATTAAAGGCATAAATTCCAGAACAGAAGAAAAATTTGTACAATTTTCTCACAGTTATTTTGGACATTATTGCTCTTTGGAATTTTTCCTGCTGTGAGTATTAGGTTTTATGGATTTCAAGGCTAGCTTTTTCCCTGGTTCAGCATTTACCCCAAATCTGCTCGATCAGCCAAGATTTGTTTGGTGTCGAAATTTTTCCTTTGTAGTTCAGAACTGGAGCTTCAAGTTCATTGCTCCTAACATGCACTAGAGGTCAATAATCACCCAAATCTTTTCTATAAACAGACCCCCAAAACTGCTCTTTTCCTGCATCATGTAGCTGAACACAGGCAGCATCCTTAAAGAGATTTGTTTTTCACCTCAGGATTTCTTACAAACACATGAGATCAGTCGTCCCTATGACTGCTTTGTGATGCAGGTGTTTCAGAAACTTGTAGCGCTAACATTAAATGCATTTTTACAGCTCAAAGTAAGTCATAAACCACACCCACGAGTCACACCCACAAGATTTGGACGAAAATATTTGGATGAAAAGATTTGGGTGACTATTGACTCCTAGTATTAGTGACATTAGCCTCTTAGCTCCAGTTCTAAGCTAAATGTAGTGATGGGGGTGGAGGCAAGACTTATGTGCAATATCCCAAACGTTTAAAAATGAACAAGAAATGAAACACAAACACTAACAAAGGGTTCAGGGTCAAACAGTAACATAATATTGTCCATGGAGGTAAATACAAAGACAAAGCACAACAACTAATGATACTCAAAGACAATTCCCAATCACAGGCTGAATCACAGGGATATGTATACCAACTAGACACTGGGAAACACATGGGCAGGGGAGGAGACAATAACAAGACACAGGTAAACTAGATAACAAGGGGACAGGTCTAAGGTGGAAACAGATACTAAAATAACAACAAATGCTCATGGAACACGGCAAAGGTATACAAAGACATAGTCAAGAAACAGGGAAAGGGTAGGACACACATTGCACCTGTCACGTCTGGTGCTCGGGGACGTGAGGCGAGGCACAAATGCAGGTTCCAATGAGATGGAATTTTATTACAAAAAGACATGGACGCTGTACTAATACAAAACAAAAAAGCACTATGGCCTAACCAAAAGTACATTAAACAGAAGTCACAAGAGGAACAGGGAACGTGATGGGAAGAGAAATGGTTGACTAGCAACCAGAACATACGTAGACTCAAAGAACTTAAGTACAGCACATACTTAGACGTAAACCAATCAGACAACATAATCAATTAAACTAAAACACAGAACACCTGAGACTGTGACAGAAGACACAACATAGACCTAAGATTTAAAGTCCCAAAACCAAACCGAGACCTGACAGCACCAAAAGACACTATATACTATATTGTATACACAAAATGCCGGGATCAACAAGAGAGGTGGGTATAAATACTAACGATAAATAATTTTTTATTAACACAAACAGTGGAGTTGTTCTCCATACCAAGTCCATTATTGTATGTAATGGAGAAAAGTAGTAGATGAGTAATATAGACATAAGTACTGATATTAACTGAATTACCAAAGCCTCCAGTTCTTTTATGTTCCCAAGCATGTAAATGGATATGTAAACCTGGATTAACTGGGAAACTAGTTTTGTGGAGCGGGAAGTGCTTCATGAATGAGGTCCACAGTCTGTTTGGAATAAAAATAAAGAAATAAATAATTTGGAGTAACCAAAAAAAAAAAAGCAGGCCTTATTATGTAAGGTGGCATTTTTCCTGGAAAGCAGATCAATAGGACCTCACTTTCCCTCAGCCAATTGTTAATTAAGCAGCGCTGTTCATTAAAATAATAATAAATAAATAAGCAGGCCAAAGCTGCGTGCAGTCATATTTCACTTTGTGTCCTCAGGGTGGGTGAGTGTTGGGGGGAGGGGGAGGGTGTAGGTGAAGGACCTTCTGATTAATACATGGAATTTACTGAGATAAATCACTCTGCGTCTGCAAATGAAAATTAAATGGACCACCGGGCGTTTTATAAGGCAGCTACAAGGCCTGCACTGGCCAAACGGCCAAAATCAACCTGGCACCACTTATCATTAAAGGACCATATCACGGAAAAACTCATTTTCCTTGCCTTTGAAGTAAGAGATTGATTGATTACAGTTCAAAATGTACCATTGATTGCCCAGTCTGTTTGATCAATATGGGGAAAATAAGCCACCCATTATGAATTCGTTGCTTTTGTGATGTCATAAGGGCCACCTTTACATATATCCATCTACTCACCCTAAAGCATTTTGGCCATAACCATTGACATTGAACTTATACTAAATATTTCAGTCTCAGACTGCTTTTTAAATAAGGCAGGCAATCAAAATAGCAATGTAGAAAGTATTTTCTTTGCATTTTTCTTAGCTAGGACTCACCCAGTAACATGAGACCATCTCTCAACCTAGGAAGATGAAAATAAAGATATGCTTTATCCGAGTCATTTGAAGCAAAACAGCATTATGTAAAACTTCCACAATGTTATTTCACAGCTCAACACACTTGGAGGAAAACTCTAACCATCCATTCAGTTACATCAGCTAACAGAAACCTGTATCATGCAGATTTATGAGGGGAGAGGGAGGACCACCCTACCCACTCACCATGTGTGTCCAACTGTGTGTGCCTGATCATGTGTGTCCGACCATGTATGTCTGACCATGTGTAGCCAACCGCGTCTAACCATGTTTATCCCACCATGTGCAAGCATATCCACGTCTGACCAAGAGCGTTTGAGCATGCGTCTGACCATGTCAGACCATTGTGTCCAATCAAGTGTGTAAAACCATGTCTGACCATATGTGTCCAACCATGCGTTCCCGACTATTTGTATCAGGTGTGATCATGTTTGTATGACCATGTGTCCGACCATGAATGTCCATCTATACCCATCCACGAGTGTCTGACCATGTCCCACCATAATTGTCCAACCATGTTTGTCCGGCTATGTGTCCAACTATGTATGTCTAACCATGTCCAACTATGTATGTCCGCCCGCGTGTGTCCAAATATTTGTCTGACCCTGTCCAACTATGTATGTGCGACCATGTCTGACCATTATGTCTGACCATGTGTGTAAAACCATGTCAGACCATATGTGTTCAACCATGCATGTTAGACCATGTGTGTCCAACATTGTGTTTCTGACCACGTCCAACCGTGTATGTCAGGCCATGCCCGACCCTGTTTGTCCGATCATGTCCAAATATTTGTGTCCAACCATGTGTGTCCGACCATGTAGTTCAGCTATGTCCAACTATGTCTGATCATGTTTATCTGACCATGTCTGTCTTTATTCACCGATGTTTGCCTGACCATGAATGTCCGACCATGTCCGATTAGGGTTGTCTGACCATGTTTGTCTGACTACGTTTGTCTGACTATACGTGTCTGACCATTCCCTACCATGTTTGGCCGACTATGTCCAACCATGTGTGTCCAACTGTGTCAAACCATGTATCCAATCATGGTTGACCTATTTGAGCATGTGTGTATATCATGTGTGTAAAACCATGTCTGACCATGTGTGTTGTGCCCGTTGATGTACAACACAAATCCAATGTATATGTAATAACCACGTTACTAACTGAGTAATTAACAATGTAATATCGTAATTACATTGGAACAGAATAAAAAAAGTAAAACACTTCTTCTTCTTGGCTCTTAAGGGTTAAAAGGAGAAAATAGAAGCGAAGCAGAGGGGAATGTAGAGCCCTGAATTGTTCTATTATTCATCATGTTTGTGTGGACATATGTTCCACGCGATGTTGAGTCAAATTAAGCTGTGTTTGCTTGCCGACTCGCCTTTGTTTTCCTATATTCCAGAATTGGCAGTGTTTCTCTCTCAACCTCCTGTTTTCTCAGTGGTGTTTTTCTTGGGCCAGATCCAAATATAACACGGGAGGGGGCTGCAGGGGGGGGCATAAGGTTCACTGCTTTTAATTGAGCAGTTACACAAATTAATGCTGCATTTCTATTCTCCCGCACTTCATGTAAACAAGGCCATCTGAACTGTTTGCCTGCCTTGCTTGCTGTTGGTATTTTTTTCTTTTCTGGTTTAAAAAAAGTACATACACAAACAAATAACCTACTTGATTACACAACAGCTTATACAACATCCAGTGCAACCACTTGTGCAGTACCTATGTCGTGTTGTTTTTCAGGTGGGCATCTTGTTTGTGATTTTATGCATAGCGAGAAAAAGTTGTCGGCCTTTGGTCTCATGAAAACGGTGGCTTTTCGCGCTTTTGTTTGTCATGAAGCCTTATCTCTCGCGGCTTTAAGTGCAGTGCTCACGCGGCGCAGCACATTTGTCATTGACTTGCTGAGATACGGCCTAATATCCTCCAAACGAGATGCAGCGGCAACGGCAAAATATTAGTGCAAAAAAAAAAATGAAGAAAAATTGCCCCCGGTGACAGACCCAGTTTCCCGCTCTGCTCATACTGCCACATACTGTGGGTGAACTAAATATTGCATGTTTGTGTGTTATTGTTATAGTGATAAACCTCAGAACCTGTGTTATTTTGTCATTTTTTTTCCCAGTAGAGAAAAAAGTATTGAAATCCCCTAGTTACAGCACATGGAGCAGCTAGTAGCCTAGTGGTTAGTGATCCGCCCTGCAATTAGGAAGTCGTATGTTCGATTCCCAAGATCTCGAGGCACCCCGAGCAAGGTACTGTCCCCACACACTGCTCCCGGAGCACTGTGTTCCTAACTGCCCACTGCTTCACTTGTTGAATGGGTTAAGTACAGAGGAAGAATTTCGTGATGTTCACACTGTGTTCAGTCACATATGACAGCATGTTCACTTTCATAAGGGAATGTCTACTCAAAGGGGAACCATTAGGCCTTCAAAGATGTCCAGGAATTAAAAAACATAATGTCTGTTTTATTTATCCAGAGCATTTAATCAGTTATTATTTAATCATGTTGCACACTGTTGCCCAGTTGGTATAGTGTGGTGTTTCTGCTGGGGTGGGTTTTTAACCCCAATCTGCTAAGTGGACTTAATCACTGTACTATAGCAACTAATTCATCATTCATTTGTTCATTTTTGTGATTCGTTTAATTGAATTACTCAACAGAAAATCAGATTTCTTACCCTGCTATATCCTGCCAAGTGTCCTTTCCCAATAGTTAGGCCTTCAGGTCCCTGTAAAATTGCAGCAAACATGCTCATCTAAATGCTAATGTCTGTTAGTGTCACGTAATGGCGTGGCGTGTTCGTGCAGGAGGCACAGAAGCAAACAGGATCCATGCTCGAAGGTGACTTTATTCCAAAACCAAAAACAGACAAAATACAAAACAAAACAGGCACGGTGGCCGAAGCTCTCTAATAATCCAAGACAGACAGAACACACACACGACTGAACCAAAACATGTGAACTGAAAACCCGACAAAGAAACAGTGAACAGACACGACTTTTAAACAGAACGGAACTCAAAACACGTGTAAACTAAAGTGACCCAAAACAAATGGCCAGTTTGGCCAATACCGCTGCCACGCCCCCAGTCAAAATAAGAGTTCCTACGGTCCTATGGACTGGGGGCGTGACAGTTAGGAGCTTTAAATAAGCTTCAGAAGTTTGTTTTTAAAAAACATATCATGTGCACCTACTTTAGCATAGCAATAGCATACCATTAAACATTCCATAGAGAGGTTAACAGATATTAATCTTTTTCTTTTATTTTCTTTTTTGGCCATATGTGGACATGACATTTATTGCCCAAACAGAAGACCAAGCTCTTCGGACATTGGTTCACTACTGCTGCTCCTGCTGTGACATCTCACTTTAACACAAGTGAAAGCGTTCAAAATGACAATCAAGGCTGTCTATTGATAAACTACTGGAGACATTTGCATTAACCCATAGAACACAAATGAGACCGGTGGATCGGTGCTGGAAGCCCAACAAATGATAAAATGTTCCCCCAGTTTGTGTTGATGCTCGTGCTGTAAGACGTCATTCTGAACTTTGTTTGGTGTTCATATTTCATGTTGAACCAAAGTTATTGTAATTTATAAAACCTAATAAACAGATCGGCAGAGAAGGGGCACAGCAAGCGAAAGAGCAGTAAAATCAGATTCTAAGTTCTAAGGTCTATGTGCTGCATTTACATTGAAGTGAAGAGAACAAGCTATTTTGCTGATTGGTATCCCATTGGTCGCTAAAATGCAAGGTTTTTAGCTGTCAATAGTAAAAGTCCTAGGATAGCTAATTCTTCTCAATAAATTATAAATTAATAAATTAACAATACATTAATTATTCTTCTCAATAAATTGCCACATTTTTATGTGTTAATATCACAATATTTTGATATACCCCTTGTTCTGGTAACATAATAAAAGGCCTTGTTTTTAAAACTCCCTATGCCACATTTTAATTCAGTCTCAATCAGAAATGCTTAGATTTTCTTTGCACCATTGCAGGTCCAGGGATTCCTAAACCAGCTTGTTACCACATTAGAATGCTAGTTTACATTAGCTAGTGAGTATATTCCCTCATAAACACAAAAAAATAATAGCTTTACATTTAGGATTCCCCTCTTGGTGGATAGAGCAGAGGTGAAGGCAGGTTAACACAGGGTGGTCAAGTGGGGAAATGAGTGTCCAGTGTGACTAGTCAGTAGGACTAGGAATTGATCCAAAAAGAATTGATTCTCCAATTCCAGGCATTTGGGTGTCGAGATTTGACTCTAAAGCCTTTTTATTGATTCTACACAGTGATGTTTAAGTTTGCACATAGCCGCTCACACACAGGTTGTGAGGTTTTCTGAAGACCAGTCTTCCCACACTGCTCACTGCACACGGGCAAATATAGCAAAATGTTAGATTTGTAACAAACCGTTGACTTGTGTCAATATATCTACCCACCTGAAAGTGTGTTGAATTATGTGCCGCATAGCCAGTCATCGTTAGTCAGTTAATACATTTAGCTAACATTTTCATCCTAAGGTCAAACATGTTTAATAACGCAATTAATTTGTGAAATTGACTTTTGGTTACTATTAATTAGCAACCAAATTAGAATGGGTTGCCAAGGAAACTGAAACTATGGATGTGGTTTCTGGCTCAGGGTTGTGATGAAGTAGTGTTTGGACTTTGGAATAATTTTGATTGATTTGATTGATTATATTGTAGGGACATTATATTTTTACTTCTACTGAAGTGCTCTACCAGTCAAAAGTTTTGGCACACACTGAGATTTCCTACATTTGCATGTCACTCGGTATTCACTAAACCACACTCTTCTTTGCTAACAAATACATTTACGGTATGTTCACCATTTGAGGACCTTTATCAGCCAGAAAATATTTTAGTCATGTTTTATTTATCGCTGCTAAACCTATAAAAAGCCACCTAATATAAATATTATAATAACCAGATAAGTGTTCGATATTCAATGAGCTATTAAGTGATGAAACAGTTACTGGGTGCATTTAAAGTCTAAAATTTGACTCTGCATCACCACACAACCAGTTCTTTCATCTTATAAAGGAAACTTGATTTTTTTGACAGATTTTCATTTAGAGTTGTTCACTAAGCAACTTTCCAGTGTTTAATAATAATACAAATCTGCAGTTTAAGAAATAAAAAAATAAGTGGTGAAAAACTGTAACGTTCCCAGGTTTTGCCTAGTATATTTAGTTACTACGTTGCCAAATTCTTATTTTAGACCAAAGACAGAGGAACAAAGCCTAACACACTTAATTCTAATGCTGATAGATGTTTTAAGGCTGTTCTATAAACTACTCAATGTTCTTCTTTGTTAGCCTGGTTTGGTCATTCTACTTTTACAGCTGCTGTTATTTTACAGTAACAATAAATGAAAATGGGTTTATGCTCCTATGCTCCTGTGACACGCACAGTTTCAGAGTGGTATCGTATATTATACTCTACCGCATTTCAGTGTGTGATTGCACAATGCTGTACATTATGGAGCAATACAATATTAAAGCCAAATCCAGGCCTGAAAAAAGAACAGCGGATCTAGGCGGGTTTTCTGTCACACAATGGTGTAGAAAACATGAGCACGCTCACAACCTCTGACACCCTGTCCCGCTATCACGGGGCAAGTTCATTTAGAGCCATCCGAGCGTGAACCAATTAGATTCCAGTGTCCTTTCCGGTAGGGTGCTGCACGCTTTCGGCACAGCGTTCACAATGCAGCTCTATACAGCGGCCATGCAGCGAGCTATAGACAGGGGTCACCGGATCAGGGACAGGAATACATGCAATTATGCACGCGTGCCTACACATGGACACACACACACACGCGCAAAAGTTTCTGTTTTTTTGGGGTACTTCCATGGCCTACATGTATTTTATATATAAAATATATAATATATATATATATATACATGAAAGGTTACACTGAAAGGTTTTTTCTTTTCCTGTACAGTCATTTTTTTCCCCAACAACTGTGATAAGAAAGCATCTATATGCAATAACAACATGTCCCACAAGTAATCATTTCATGTCCATAAAATGTAAATATCTCTATGTAATATTGTATATATGTGTGTGTGTTTGTGTTTGTGTGTGTGTGTGTGTGTATTATATATAATGCTAGTATATCCCATTATACCTTATATACGTAACTAATTACAGCCTAATTCCAAACCCAGCCCCAATTTAACCTCAGTTTTTAAAAATGAACTTCACAAAGGCTGGGTCATTTACTGCTTCTGAATATTAGACTTCCTTATTCTTTTGTTTTCTCATTACAAATATCCTGGAAAAATTATGAAAGCAAGCACAAGAAATCCCCCACATTGATGCTTTTAATTCCTCCGGTATCCCTGTGACGTGTGAGCTAAAGTGACCAGTGCATCTTCTCCCGGCTGACGGGGCCGGCGCAGTAAAGCTGGTGGTAGCTCTCAGGTGTAATTTTGTGCTTGTTAGCGGTGTAAATTGTCTGCCGAGGCCTTGGGGGATTCTACAGGAAACAGGTGTTTACTTAACCTCAGACTACAAATTGGCTTTGAGAATTTTTTTTATTTTTTTACTTTTTTTTTCACAGCGCAGTGAAGAGGAGACATATTTGTAGAGAGAGATAGTGAGAGAGAGAGAGAGAGAGAGAGCAGAGAAAGAGAGAGGGAGGGTGAAGAGGAAAGTGGGGAGGGGAAGGGGGGGAAGACTATTTGTTTTGACAGGCAACTTGCTTAAGCAAATGTCCTTATCAAACAGAGCCGGGTCCATGCCAGTGTTCTCAGCTGTGTGCTGCTCCCCCTGCTTCTCGCAGCATGAAAATAGATTTAAATCAGATTTAGTCCACACAGGGGGTTACCCAAACAATAATCACCAGCGCATCATGAATATGCTAATCGCTCCAACGCCATTCGCCGATGTGCTAATGGATTAAGCTCTGGATTAATGCGGCCTAGCGTTTTCTTAGAAGATGCACTCGAGCTACTTTGCGACTGTATGTGACATGCAAGGGATCTGATTCTCGAGAGTCTCATTGCTTTACGCTTGAAAAGGTAAGCAAACCATTTCTACTCGTAGCACCTTACTTTAAGCCCCTTTCATACCTGACCTCATGTGTAGTTAGTGTTTCTGGAGCTCCAATCAAAGTTACATTACCGTCACATTTTTGAAACACCCCTTATTTCTTTATATTTTGCCTTGTTGGTGCAGAAATAGTATTTTATGCCTGTCTATCTTATCTTTTGCATTTTGAGTATGAAAGAAATGGGAACAAATGTTCTCCTGTGACTGCAAAGTGCCTAAACATATAAGGTACTTTGATAAAGGAGTTCCAACCACTCACCATTCAGCACCACCAGTATACTGATCACCGCCTGATCATCTGGAATCATCTGCTCCTGTTTCTTCACTGGTTCAGGA
>JBBPCY010000082.1:7410253-7421876 GCA_037974405.1 Brachyalestes nurse
GTTTGACAGGCAGAAAATAGTATTTCTGCACCAACAAGGTGATTCAAAGCAAAATATACTGTATATATTCTTAATATATTAGTAGTGGTAATATTGCTTATGCAGCCTTAGCTTCAAAGGCATTGCAGAGTCAAGAGCGCTCTATATCAGGCTCTGATGGAGGAAGCGTAAAGAACCGCGGTGAAACTCAATCGTGAACGGTGTAATGACGGTGTCACGTTCCATGTTAATTGATTTTATCCAGCTTCCTATTGTACTGTAACGAACACGCCGGGTGCTGATAGACTAGCCCTTAATTAAAGGCCTACTCCGTTTTCCCTTCTGGTTCTTGACCAGAAAACCCTTTGGAATGGACTTGGTTGGGCCGGGATAGTGTGTATGTACTCATGTGCTTTCACATCAAAACAAACAAGGTGACTTTCTTTACATCCCTACATTTAATATACGAAGACAGTTTTTGGAATTTCTCTTTAAGGTGCAGACATCATAGATATGTTTCTACATAACTCCATAAGAAAGCATTGACCAATAGAATGGGATAGAAGCAGCAACATATGAGCCTAAGGTCGTAACCCCCAATATAAGACTGTGGAGCATAGAACTGTGTTCTCTGGAGCTCCAGGCAGTACCTCTCCAAATTTGACCACTAGTGTAAAGATTATGTTTATTGTTTATTAATATATGTGTAAGTGTCATTTTTATACTTTGTAAAATCTGGAGCCACACTGTCTTGTCTCTCTGTAAACGTATCTAACTGAGATGACAGTAAAGTTTACTTTGATAGTACCACTTTATAATAAAACTACCCTTATAAAAGGTTTATATATGATTTATAATCAGGTTGCTTATCATGTTGTAGACAGTTTATAAACTGTTATAAACAGGTTATAACAGTTGTCATACATTGATGCAGGCTCACTAAGGAACATTGTGCCTGAGAAAGACAAGATAAACTCAACAACAAGCAAGATCTGAGTTATCGCCACATAGTGAGCCCACAACATTGTATGACAACTGTTGTAACTCCTTATTAATGATTTATAAACTGTATACTACCTAATTAACGATCTGATTATAAATCATTAATAAACCTTTTATTGGGGAAGTCTTATTGTAAAGTGGTCCAACTTTGACTTTGACTTTTTGAACTCTAGGATGACCTGGAGGGTGCTCCAGAACTCACTAATGCTCTCAGTGCAATCAGATCCTCACAGCAATGTTCCAACACCTTCTCAGAAGAGCAGATGGTATATTGGTGGCATATTTGATTGGTGTTACATTTCCTTGCTTAACTACAGGGGCTGTGAGAATATATTTAGCTCAAAACATCTCGATTTCAGTGTCCCAAAATGCACGCCAGAACCGAAAGTGCCTCGGATCGACCCGAAGACGTGCTTTGTTAGCATGAAAATATGGAGCGGGCTTTTTAAAGGGCTCTACAAAAACACCTTTCATATATGATAAGGCTTGACACACGCTGGGCTTTCAGCTGCGCCACTGGAGCCGGAGCTCTAAGCGAGTTACTATTGTTGATTAGGATAATTAGCCGCATTGCTGCAGGGGGGGAGAGGCACAAAAAAGGGCGCCTCTTTCAGATGCTTTGGCAAAATGTTAATATCTGTATTTTTAGTGACGCCGTGCTTCAGGCATTAGCCGAGCATTGCGTAACATTGCATTGATGTTTTGATGGTGGTTTTTAAAGGACCACCCGCACCTGATGATGGTAAAAGAGTGGCAAACCTGAACTGAACTGATAGACTGACAGAATCAGAAAATTGATTTTTGATGCCGGAGGAAAAATATTGAAATACACTGTTATCTATACAAGATATTGGAGAGATAGAAAGAAAGATTAGCATGCCATGGTATAGATTAGCATGCCATGCTATGCTAATTACAGGAAAACAGAACCAGCAGCTTGTAATTTTGTTTTATCAAAAATATTCAAATGCAGTAATACAAAGATAGAATTTTTTACATTTTATATACACTATGAGAGCATACAGATACTATGAATTCAGATAATATAAAGTGAATTTCATCCAATTCTCTAAACACAATTAAATCATGGTGTGGTGTGATATGTAATACTTTATAGAAGCCAAGCCAAAATTGTCCATAGTGGTAGTGAATGGAACCAGACATCTGCCTCTTAAAGCTCATTCTCAGAAGGTTATTGCTTGAAATCTTTATAGAAAAATACACAAGACTTAATACACAAGACATAAACCCCATTTTTAAGTCCATTCCTGATGGAGTGGTACATGCAGAGTGTTGTGAGGCAAAACTGATTTAGTTCAGATTTGCCACTATTTCACCATCATCAATGTTCCATATAAACACTGAGAGACATGTTCAATGAAGGGTTTTGGAGAGTAAATAAAATGTATATATTTGTGTTGGAGACATTGTGACACCTGGTTCAATTCACAGCCACTATAAAATAGTAAAATGCAGTACCTCTGGAATAAGTGCCCTTTTTGGTGATCTGTTATCAGCACCTTAGCTTTCAGGGCTGAGTGCAATCAAATCCTCACAGCAATATTCCAACATCTGCTCAGATCTGCAGCAAAGGAGGTGGGGTGGGGGGACTCTGCTTTTAATATCCTTGTTTTTTTAAGTTTGCTAATTAATTAAATAAAAGTTATGCTTCAAGAAAACAAACAATAAAGCGCAATGCAGCGCAGCCTCATTAAAATACGTGTGTAAAAATAAATGTGTTACAAAAATGTATGAACATGAAATCCTTGCCAACATCCTTCATGGCAGAATCCTTTAAAATTCACACGCACACCTGCTGAGACCAGAAAAAAAGCTCAGTTGTACAACTTTGACAAGCTTTTGGAGCAGGCGGAGCATCAAGGTGTGAAATCCAAGAGTTCAAATAACACACTGTCTCACTGGCTGTCACTTACCGTAATTATGCGTGTGTGTGTGTGTGTGTGTGTGTACAGCTGCTAGACCCGTGTGAGGCAGTTTGCTGCAACTGCAAAACAGTGTGATTTATTAGTGAGGCTCTCTGATCACAGAGAGGAATGAAGAGGAAGATCCTTTGGTGTTAATCTGTAAACTGAGGCCTTTAGTCCCAGAAACCAAACTCAGCCCATTTCTCACTCAGACACTTGTGTAAAAAAGACTCATGATATCTGTGGTAAGAAGATGGATGGATGGATTGATGGATGGATGGATGGATGGACGGAAGGGTGGATGTAACGATTGGTGGGTGTATGGATGGATGGAAGGAGACAGAAAAATAGACAGATAGATCTGACTAACTGACTGATTGATTTGATTGACAGACAGATTGTTAAATAGATAGATAGATAGATAGATAGATAGATAGATAGATAGATATACAGACAGGCAGGCAGACAGACAGCCAGCCAGACAGACAGACAAACTGATTCTTAGACAGATTATTAGACAGATGGATAGATAGATAGATAGATAGATAGATAGATAGATAGATAAAAACATGAAGCAACAAATCTCCCAGCATGGTATCAGACGTGCTGAACGTCAGCACTTCTCTCCACTGAAAAACGTAAAGCCGTCTGTGTTGCAGAGCCATAAAACTGAGTCAATCTCAGGCTGAGCTCATCTTCCTGATTTATCACCACAGTGGGCCATTTTATAAACTTACTGGCATGGCAAAATGTTGCAATATGCAAATAGCATCTAACCTAGAACCACAGGTTTAGGAGCTTCTTGTACAATCATGGATGAGCGTCCAGAAAATTGATCATAATTTTGATAAAAAAAGTGCAGGCCGAACCTTGCTGGTGCACACTTAATTTATAACAGGCCGTAGATGTGAAGAGGCATTATTAAAGCATTAGTAAGCACACCCAACTTCCTTCATGCTCTAAATTACACATCCCTACCCCACACTGACCTTGCAAGAGCAGACACGACTGTCCGCTTTCACTGAGGTTTTTTTTTTTTTTTTGGCATCGGTGTTTATGTGTGCTCAGAAGCAAAGCCAAACTCTCTTGGTAATTATTTTTGTCCTCGTTTGAAGCAGAGATGATTATCATTGCCAAGGGAGCCCTTGACACCAGGGTAATCGCCGCCCTGAAACACGTCCAGCTCTCTGAAGCGTCCTCGGTCAGTTCCAACCAACAGAGAGCAGGTTCGAATAAACATCTGTCACTGGGAGGGGTGCCATTACAAATGGAAAACGGTCAACTAGCAGGGTGGAGCCCGGTCCTGGTCCTGCGGTCTACCTTCCCCGAACGTTTTGGCGTCTTATCAGCTCTGACACTACTACTTCAACTCAACAGGGTTTTGTTATGTGGACATCTAGTAAAAATCCATGCCCACATTTTAAAGGGGAAGTACCCTCCAGTTTTCTACTATTAATGATGCTGGTTTGGTTTCAGATAGATAGACGGACGCACAGATAGACAGAAAGGCCAAAATATTGATTGACATACAGACAGAGCAACAGATTGATAGTGAAATAGATAGATAGATAGATAGATAGATAGATAGATTTCAGAGTTTGTTTGGTGTGAAACGGTTCATTGTAGAGACTCTGGTTTCTTTACAGTGGTGGTGAATGAAACCAAATGTCTCCAACACAAATCCAGCCATTTGTTTCACTGTCGATCCCCGGTGAATCTCCATGTTGGTCTGAGTGTTTTTAAATGGATGCTGATGATGGTAAAATAGGGAATCTGAACTAAATCACTTTTCTTTGGGGACTGTTTTGCTTCAGAATGCCCTGCATGTATCCCTCCACCATGAATGGGTTTCGTTTGAGGTTAAATGCTTCTCAAAACAATGCTTTGAGCATCAGGCAGAACACTCATAACCATTTAATGGAGTAACTTTCTGTGAGTGAGCTTTTAGAGGCGCCTGGTTCCACTCACCACTACTGTGAACATTTCTGAGTCTGAAGTTCTCCAGAACGGAGCATTTCACACCAAACCCACTCTGAATAACGCATCCTAGTCATTTAATTATGCAGAAATTATGAGAAGCAAGTGGAATTCCCCTTTGACTGATGTTTCGTTTGCCTTTAAGGGAAGGCAGATTAGTTGGAACAAGTGTGTTAGAGCAAAGGATAAAAAATAAAATAAAATAAAATAAAATATTCAGTGCAGGGATACAGCAGTAACAGGGCTGAAAGCTTGAATTGATGCAATTGCACACAGAACTAAGTGAAGAGAACAGTAATAAGCGCTTCGATTTTCATCACCCAGCGTGCCGGGGTTTGGGATTATGTTGGGAATTGCGCTGCCTTTTTCCCACACTTTGTTCACAAAGATGAAATGACGGGTCTAAACATGGACGCTCACGGTTGAAAAAGAAGGCTGATCTTCAGATGCAGTGCTTTTTTCTTATGGATGCCAGACTGCAGAATGACTGCGAGGTTCAGACCTGTTTTCCTGCTTGTTTGCCCTGAGAGCAGAGCGCAGGAACATGTGCAAATGTGGAGGTGCGAGACAACCAAATCAAATTAAAACACCAGCGCAAGCCCATGTATATTCATGAGGCTGCCAACACAGTAAGTGTGGCACATTTCACCTAAAGGTGTAGATCCTTTCGTTACACTTTTCGTCTAGCAGCGACCAAGAGCGCATGGTGAGCTTATTACTCCATCTGCCTCCTGTCCCAGCAGATCTCCCTGATTTATGAAAGCCCACCGTTCCTCACTCTGTTCCACTCCCTTTTTTTTTTAGCCCTTATCATGCAGAAATACTCTTAAATAAGAACAATGGACTTGCTGAGCGATTCTTTAACCCCGAAATACCTGAGGGGCTTGTATATATATATTTATACTATTGGAGCTAGGCCTTCGGTTTAGGCCATATGCACACACACATATACATAAAAAACAGGGCCAAGAAACAAGAGAAAAAATACACATGTATGATCATTCTGTTGCCGTTAGGGGATAATAGGGGTATGGTGGTGTTAAGGTACATTTACATTCATGGCATTCAGCTGACGCTCTTATCCAGAGCGACGTACGTCAGTACTCAAGTAGATCATATATGTACTATTGGAGCTAGGCCTTCATTTTATTATAGTGATAGCTCTCAGCTAACAATATTGACATGGATATGTTTTGGTTAAACCACGACATCCGAAGCTTGTAAAAGGCATTTCAAGGTTTACCTGCTTGTAATAGACATATGAGTGTGTATGTGAGCTGGAGTGTTGCATTTGTACAGTGTCATATTCAAAGAGTCCTGGCACAGAGCTGCTGCAGACTTACATTCAAAGACATTTCTAGAACCTCCAAAGGGCCTAGAGTCACCCTCTCTCCCTCCAAACTGCCCCCTCACTGTAGATCAGAACAAGATTTGTTGATTCCTCTTCCTAAAGGAATCGGGGTAAATTTGATATGGTGGGACTGATAAATCTGATAAGGTCTGACCAGTGGAAGAGCTTGCTCCATAGATACCACAGAAAAGAAACATCTGATCTTTTAGGCATTTTAAGAATTTCACATTGTTTTGTTAACTTCAACATTTTATATTGAAATAAGAGCAGTACTGGGCTTCAGCTGACCTCAATGTAATTTCTGTCAAACAGAAATGAAGTCAAGCTAAGCTCTCAGAAATCATTAGAAGGAAAGCCCTGAGCACCCCCTTCAGGAATATGTACGCATGCAGACTTCTATACTTGTGCTTTTGACCATTTTTATAGCATGTGGTCTTATAAGGTCAGCAAGTCTGTTTGAGGTTCCGGCAGAAAATTTTGAATGACAAAATACACTTTTGCTAGTCGGCTACATCAGACATAGGGTTAGTATTGGACCTCAAACTGACAGTCCAGCTTCCATGTTTCTGTTATAAGAGCAAGAAGCCACACAGAGAGGCTTTCGTCCCTCAGAGCCGGGCAGATATGTGAAATGGAGGATAAACAGAACGCCGGGAGGGAAATGAGGTCAGTAAATTCAGACGGCAGGCATTTTCAGGAGAGGAGCAGCCCAGCGCGGGGACGATAATAAAGCGCGGCAGCAACGGGACGGAAACTCCACTCCTTAAGGTGCCAGGGGTCCCGTCTCCAGAGGAGCCTGCAGCTGCTCCACATCCTCCGCCAGCCTCAGCAGCGCTGAGGAGGGAGGGAGGGAGGCAGGTGTTGGGGGGGTGTTAAGAGATAGGAGCTAAACAACAAACACTCGCTGTCTCTGGAAACTTCACAGCAATAGGTCAGGGCTGATGAGGTGCGAGAAAGTCACCCGAGCGAGAAAAAGCGCTGACCCAGCACTTTGCTTTTATTTATATTTAGGCCGACGTTATGATGCATGGGTGAAGCGCTGATTACATCAGTGTAGCACAAGGGGAACTGAAGTGTTAGTAGGACAGCTTTAAGTGCTCTAATGTTCAAAAATAATACAAAGGACCCAAAGAACCGTGTCCCACTGAGGTAACCAAAGGAGAAATGTAATCAGATCTGAAACAGCAAATCCAAGAAGGTAGAGCACAACAGGGATGGCTAGAAAACGTAGTGTCGTAAACATAACACAACGAAGGTGATACTGAACTGAAATCATACGATATTCATGAAATGATTTAAAAGCTGTGACCAATTTAGACAAAAACTAATTTGAATTTTGGCAAAACTTTTGCAATGCAGTGAATTGACTCATAATTTAATCCAATTGAATTGTTGAGGTCAGAGTTTGGCACCCCTGAGATATAAGTAGCTTCATATTTTTTATCATTTGAAATCACCAGCTTCCCTTTACACTTTGTGAACATTTCCAAATTAATGGATGAACAGAAATGATCCCAAATTGCTTGGAACAAATAATAACATAAACTTGCTGTTCTGTATAGACAGGTTATCTTAAACAATTCTGGCCTAACATTTAATGTTATTAATGGTATGAAATCTTCCAAAAGGTAGGATTGCGACCCCTCAGCCATATGAGAACACTCTCAACTCAGTTTTCCTCCATCTTTCACTACATTACCCAGCATGCACTACTCCAATATATCACACAACTATTGGGAATTCCTTCAGCACGCAACATTGACTGCTAATCTAAAGGCTGGCAAATCCATCCGTGCGTCGAACAAGAGGAATAATTCAGCCTGTTAGTGAAAGCCCCGCCCCCAAATTCTCACCATAAACAATCACAGGCTCAATATTTACCTCCACCTTCAAGATACATAATCAGAAAGGTGTTTTCTCTGTCTTTACGCCAGAAAACCTCACTCTAGAGACATATTTACAACACATATAGTAAATTTTCTCCTTTGACCAGAATGTCCCTTTGACAGAACAACACAACGCTCAAAATTAAGAAGCCCCCTAAAGACGTGGAGGGGATTTACCTGGTAATAATGACAGACAAGCAGCGCTGTAGACTTTAGGTCATGAAACTCCAACTCGTTTCGGTGAGAACAGAGCAAGCGATGTTCATTTCTGGCAGAACAGCGGCGTCTTATTCAGAAATGGAGTCGAAGGAGTCATCCATCTGGGAGGGGGCCGATAACCGGGGCAATTTCCAGCCCATATTTGCCGTGATAAACTGTGCCCCCGCAGTTCAATTTGAGCCTTCTGATTAGAGTGCAGCTGCCTAGCGACGGAGCCGAGGCACCTTGCATTTTTCTGACAGGAGAAACCATTTTTTTCTCTTTTATATTTTTTTCCTCCTGCGTTCATGCAATTATGAGAAATATGACTCAGTCTGAGGTACCAGGAGGCTCGCAACGTCAGTTTCATTCCACAGGTAATTAGATGGATTACCAACAGCACAGGAGTGAAAATTAGCATGCGTTGCATTCTGCTTGTTAAGTCGCAACCAATTTAGGCCTCCTGTGAACCCTAATTTAATGTTAAAAGCTTGGCCACACCTCCTCCCCTCCCCTTTTCTAAAAATGCCTCTTTTGTTTTGATGCCATAGAGATTTTTCTAAAGCAGCGGCCCCCAACCTTTTTTGCGCCACGGACCAGTTTCATATAAAAAAATATTATCACAGATCGGGATAGATACAACAAAAAACAAAGTGCATTTTTGCTCTCTTGTGGGCTAATTTTTTGATGTAGGCCTACCATTTTTCAAAATAAAAGATCTTTCCGACTCTGACAATCAAGATATTTTTATTTTGTCTTTCTGTGTGGCCTGGTACAAAATGACAGCCCAGTGGTTGGGCACCTCTGCTCGAAAGCACTGTTTCTCAAACTGTACCTCAAAAGACCCCCAGAGCTTGGTTGCAGATTGTGTCGGAACAAAAATCTGGATCTAATTAACTTCCCTAAAGGACTTTTTAATGGATGTTTTGAGATGTGCCAGTAAGAAGAACCTCTACAAAGTTCAAAGAGCCTCCATATGTAATATGGGTTCTAGGAAGGTAATTTTTGGAAGGATCTTCAAATCTCTTCTTCACGCATGGTTCTTTAGATGCATAGCCATAGACTTGGCTATAAACCTGCAGCCACTCTACAAGATACATGTCCTCTAGTTTAAAGATATTTCAAAGAATTATAATGGAAATACATCAATTAAAATTTAATTTGCATTAGAATCATACAGCTAAGCCAAGAGCCATTTGTTCCATCTGAAGGGCAAGAGTCTATTAAAACGCAGCTACCCAATGAGCAAAAGAAAATAAGATGCATAGAAAACGACCAGCCTGTTTTTGTGATGTCATGGAAGCTCATTTGCATTTAAAAAAATGCTATAAAAAATTAAATCTGTAATTTGGTCATTTGAACCTTTATTTAACAGGCAGAAGCACAACGAAAAGATATTCAGTGTTTTCACTGACAAACTTCATCCTTTTTGGTAAACATACAGCAATTTAGAAATTTGCATTCTACAGAGCAGGGATTACCAACTCCGGTCCTGGAGGGTTGTGGTCCAGCACATTTTGGTGTTTTCCCTGCTCAGAAACTTCTGGTTCACCTCGCCAGTTAATTGTCAGGTTTAGTGAATGTGTTCGAGGAGAATCACCATCAAACTGTGCTGAACACCGACCCTCCAGGACCGGAGTTGGTAATCCCTGCTATAGAGCATTTATGAGATCAAGCACTGATGTTGGACGAGAAGACCTGGGTCACAATATCCGTTCCAGTTCATCCCAAAGGTGTTTGACGGTGTTGAGATCAGGGCTTTGTGTGGACCAGTCAAGTTCTTCTACACTGAACTCCTCCAGCCACGTCTTTATGGAGCTCGCTTTGTGGACAGTGGGGGACAATCATGCTGGGATAGAAAAGGTTCCTCCCCAAACTGGGTCCACAAAGTTATAAGCATGGCGTTGTCCAAAATGGGGATTGCCCTTGACTGGAAGTGAGGGGCCTAGCCCAAACCTTGAAAAACAGGTGTGTCCCAATGCTTTTGTCCATGCAGTGTAGAAAAGAATTTAGGTCTGTCACCATCTACAGTTAATAACATTGTGAACATGGACTTAGTATGAAAAAATGCAGAAGAGCCTGGTTTCTGATTTATTTCAGAACGTAGCACGTGTTATGTAGTCAATAATGAATGAGCTGAAGAGGAAACCCAACACAGCAATGAAAGCTTCCCCCGCTGTGACTCAGGCTCATTGGTGGGGCCTTCTGGTCTGTGGTGCTTGTCTGGATAACACCTCCTGACATTTACACATGTGAAGAGCGGGGCACAGCTGGAACTGTGTCATTTACATCTTCACTGCGGTCGTCTCGGACTCCTAGTCCATGTCCGTGCTCCTCTGGGTGTGTGTCATGTGCCAAAGCCAAAGGAAGACGGAGTGTATCGCCATCTAGGCCTTTCATCCCACATCATCTCACGCTAGCGTTAGCCGACGGAGGCTGCAGGACGTCGATGGAAGCTGCCTATTAGCTAGAAGTAAGCTCTGTACACCAGAGGAGGGAGCTTAGATAGATTGGGGTCTGCAGCTTGAAGGGTCTGTGTGTGGGAGTGTGGTAGGTGCAGGATTTATGAGAGCAAACTGCTGAAGTTTAGCAAAAGCTGCTAACAAGGGCAAACAGCGTGACTGATGTGAAGCACCACTGTCCCATAACACCTTCAATGTTTTTTTTTTTTTTTGCCTGTGGTCATCTCGACAAGCTCTTACCCTGATCCAATTAATGTTTTGGGTGTAGCATAACGATGGTAATGGGTTAAGTGTTACCACGTAAATGCATGAAATATAACAGTGGAAACTGGTGTAATGTATAAATGGAAATAAGTGTAGTGTAGCCATGGCAGTAGATGTGGAGTACTGTGCCAAAGTCTAAAAAAATTATAGCGGAGCATTCTTTGCTATTAAAAGCATATTTTAGAACATGTACAAATAATATTAATAAAGTGGCCCTATATAGTCATACATGAAAGCAGCACAGCACACAGTGTGAACACTGTCAACTTCTTTCTCTGCATTTAACCCATTCACCAAGTGAAGCCATGAGCTGCCACTAAAGAGGGGCGCCCAGGGAGCATTGTGTGGGGACGGTACTTTGCTCAAGGGTACCTAGGTGATGACAGCAGTGTTGGGATTTGAACTCACGACCTTCTGATTACTGGGGAAACCACCTAACCACTAGGCCACCAGCAGCCACCAGGAATTAATACAGTAAATACTGATTTTATGTGAGTCTATGTCAGGGATGGGCAATTATTTTCTACAGGGGGCCACATGAAAAATCTGAACTGTGTTGGAGGGCCGATCCGAAGACAA
>JBBPCY010000082.1:7470387-7480754 GCA_037974405.1 Brachyalestes nurse
GAGGAGTGTGTGTGTGCGTAGGAGGGGGGTGACATAAAAGCATAAAAAGGCTCCTCTAACCCCCATTTGCCCCAGCCTGCATCCTCTGTGAGCACACACATACACACACACACACACACACACACACAGTATAGTCACACTATCTAAACACTCAGTTATCAGCTGGGTCTCCCACTGCAAGTCTGGGCATGTTAACCCTTTCAGTCCACAAACACAAATGAAACAGCTCAGCTCTTTTTACTTGCTGGCTTCTTTGGTCATCTGGATTTGAATAAGAGTACAATCAACAAGTAGCATTTCCAACTTCCACTTCTCTTTCAAAAAACATGTACATTAATTTCTAATTCAGTTTTCATTTATAAAGAAACGCTTTTCAGGCTTGTGGACATCTCTTATTCTAATCCACAACTAAATATGTACTTTCATAGACATATTGTAAACAATTAACAAAACAAGAGGGCTTTAGATATGATATTTGGAATAGAAATAAAATAAAAGTTAATTAAAAAATTGCAATCAACCTTTTTGATCTTATAGATTTAAGGCTCACTGTGCAAAGGTCTTGATCCCCCCCTCGTTTCTTTTTATTTGTAGGGAAATTAGTAAGTTGGTACAGTGATTTAGTGCAACATGTTCAAACACATACAATATGAACGCAAAGAGTGTTTGTTTATTTCTAACCAGCTTTAAAGTCAGTATTTGTTCTGAACACTATTATGACCACTGTTTACAGCCTGAGCTCCCTTTCCTGTCATTTCTTTAAGTGCCTTCAGGAATAGCTCTCCAGGCTTCTTGAAGGACATTCCAAAGCTCTTCTTTGGATAACGCTTTTCTTTTGTTCCGTTCTCAGTCCTGATGATCCTCACCACTTCAGTAATGTTGATATCTGTACTTTGGGGATGACTGATTGTGTTGAGTGTGTTTCTGTTTTTACTATTGAGGTGCTTTGACTGTATTGACAGTGTGTTTGGGATCGTTGATGCTGAAGCCGGTGCCCATAACATGCTTTTCCAGATGGTTTAGCAGGGGTTTCATGTTGTTATTTTTGTCGGTGATGTCCATCCACAGACAGTGAAGCTCACCGCAGGTGTAGCTAACATTAGCTGACCAGTTCTACAAAGTAACAGCTAATGGTAATGCTAGTACCAGTAGACGCTGGCTAATTCTCTCGAGGTGTTCGGTGGTCTGAGACTTGTTTATGTGGTTTCTGACACAGTATGCTATCTATAAGCATGAATGAAAGCAAAACAAAACAAACACAAATAAGTGAGGCTACTGTTTTTAGCTAAGCTAAAACATAAACAGAAAAACGCTAATGGCTAAAGTTACATAGCCATTTAACGTTAAAAGATTCAGTTTGCCTTTCATCTTAATTATCCTTTAATCATATTCTTATTGTTGATAGCAATAATTCGCAAATTAAACCTAACTGCCTTTAGCTTTAGGAGCTAGCTGACTTTTAACCCTTGCAGGGGGGTTAACAGTTCTACCTGTATCTACCTGTAGATGCTTTTTAAAACAAAGAGGTCCACACATGTAACACACACACACACACACTTCAATGTTTAAGATATTCTGACAAGAGCTATTTTTATTTTTATCTCTAAAACAGAATGAATGAAGCCTGTTACCAAGACACCATGTTCCTATGTGTGTTCCTGTGTGTGTTTGTATGATGCTACTCTAGAATAGAAATGGCCAAACACACACACACACATAGTTTCTCTCTGCGGGCTTCAGTTCATCTGGATCCAGTTTGGCTCACCACACCCCTCTCTTTTTGTTGCAGATAACACACACACACACACACACACACACACACACACTTGTCTCAGCAACTCCTTACCCTGTTACCCCCGAGGTTTCAGTGAATTTAAAGCGATAGTTCAGGAAAATGTAAGCAATAGAAGCTCAAATACCACCGGTTAGTGTGCTTTCTGACCCTGTTAGTCATAAACTCAAGACACCACAACGTACAGTGATATGCAAAAGTCTTGAGTCCCCCCCTCATTTCTTCACACTTTTTCTTTGAATTGCCTTGTTGGTGCAAAATACTATTTTCTGCCTGTCAAACTGTCTTATCTTTGGCATACTGAGAAGATTAAATGAAAGAAATGAGAACAAATGTTTTTCAAAGTCCCTAAAGACACACGGTGTCGAGATAAAAGAGTTTCAACCACTCAGCATTCAGCACCACCAGTATACTGATCACCGCCTGATCCTCTGGAATCATCTGCTCCTGTTTCTTCACTGGTTCAGGCCTTAGTTTATGCTTCGTTCTGCTTGAATGATTCATACGTAGGTCACTGCGGTCAGGTTCAGGGACTGGACTGAAAATGAAAGTCTTTGAAAGACCTTCAGGAAGCCTGGAGAACTGTTCCACAAGACTAAAATACGATAAATTCTGGCTTTTGGAAGCAAAATATGAATAAATGAAGGGTGGCTCGAGTCTTTTGCACAGTGCTGTGTATTTCCATGCTGTATTCAAGCTATTTCTGTTTCCCCGGCTGTGCTTTCAGCTGGAGATCAGGTTGAGCACACACAGGTGAATCAGATTACATCATGAGCCTCAGGATCCTGAACCCTGAAAGTCGTCTTGGTCCATATTGTCCATTAATGTTGTCTGCATGTTGGCCGATGACGCAGTTTTTACATAACCAGTGATGACACATCATCACTTACCTGATTAACAGGATTTCATATTATTATTATGCACAGTTTTACTGAAGTCATTCATAGGATCAGGAACAAAGAGGTTAAGAGTCATGGAGATCAGCGGCCTGTTGCTTAATCTGCTTTACATAAAATTAGCGCAAATTAAGTAAAAGCAGCTGGACGACCTGATGATAATCCTACGGTCTTATCTGGTGAAGGACCAAGGGACATTAGTCTTAGCTGACTGAGAGAGGAGGTAGAGATTAGAGGTGAAGAAAAGAGCATTTGTCCACAAGGACACAGTGGGCCAGATGTGCAGTCGTGTGCAGTGGAAGTTTGTGTGCCGCAGGTCAAATAAGGTTTCTAGAGTGCCCATCCGCTACAGAGGACACTTAAAAAAAAATTCCTGCAAATTTTACAGCAAGATGTTTGTTCATTTTAAATTAAGTTTAACTCTCTGAAAAATATAGATAGATAAATGAACAAATACGTAAATAAATAAATAAACCAAAATAGGTCATAGCTTTGTGTGTTCGCAAAGTTGTTAAATGGCTCTTTGAGCAATGATCAGTGGGCAATGGGAGGAGAACCACTTTTAGTTCCCTTTTAAATCCTGTCTGCAACTGGGCTTTAGAACTCAAATCTGGTCTCGTACTTGAGATGCTCAGACTTGTCTTGGACTAGTTGGCACTTGGACTTGTCTTGGACTCGGCCATTGACCTTTTCCGACCATTAAACAGTTTTTTTTATGATTATAACATGTCTCCATGGTGGCTAACCACACCCATATCACTGTTGCCATGGTGATTAAGAAAACAAAAACAACCAAATGACTGATTTAAAAATAAAATGCAGTGGTCTCTTATTTTTTTCCGGAGCATATATATATATATATATAGATATACATACGCACATGTATGTTCTTCACTCTTTTTAATAATGTTATGATTTTCATATAAAACCTACCTTTCCCTCTTAATGAAACAGTCAACAAAATCATTGATTTTTCTTCAGAAAACAAGAAAAACTATTTCAAAATCTGTCTAGAACGAGCACTGCCATTGACCACATAGTAACCAATCACATGCCTTTCAAAGCACGATGCATTCAAGCTTATCATTTTCATGCCGGCCTCAGACGCAATGTTGGTGAGTGAATCAAATGGAACGGCTCCACTTAAAGTAAATAATATTGTCTACTTTGATCCGACAGTGATGTTCCACTGTTCTCGCCTTTTGATCCTTACAGAAAACAGTGGAAATGATCATCTGAAAGCAGAAGATACACTATGTTGCCAGCATCATACTCACATTATAGACAGGCCAGTGAGTCTCTAAGAGGACTTTTCTTGGTCTTAACTCTGTTTCTCTCAGTTAGCCTTTATACTCAGTCTTGATTTGGACTCGAACCCCTTTGGGTTTGTTCTTGACTTGGACACAAACCTCTTTGGACTTGGTCATGATTTTGACTTAACCCTCTTTGGACTCAGTCTTGATTTGGACTCAAGCCTCTTTGGATTTGGTCTTGATTTGGACTCAGACCTCTTTGGATTCATTCTTGATTTGGACTCAAGCCTCTGTGGACTTGGTCTTGATTTGGACTCAAACATTGTTGGACTCAGTCTTGGCTTGGACTCGACCCTATTTGGACTTAGCCTTGACTTGGACTCAAGCCTCTTTGGACTCTGTCTTGACTTGGACTTGACCCTTTTGGACTTAGTCTTGAATTGGACTCGAGCCTCTTTTGACTTGGACTCGACTAGTTCTGGACTTGGTGTCTTGGACTCCAGCTCTGTCCTGAAAGAGAGATGTATCAGTGTGATGAACCTTCCCACGACATAAAGTGTTTGTACTTGTTCAAGGCTTACATTACATGGAGGTTCTCCACATGCCACACACCCATAGAAAGGGATTTTTAAAATGACATTACTCCAAAGAACCACCTGCTGACACATTTATTTTTAAGACGGTATATTACATCCTCAAACAGATACACACGTTTCAAGTGCATACCCTTATCTTTTTCTCTCTCCTTTTTTTGGCGTAGGCTTAATACGCCTCGTTATCTGCCCTCCTTTACCTTGAGATTTGTTGATGCCAAGGCAGACACAATGCAATTTGCATATATTTGTTCCCACTCCCTCAAAGAGCAGTAATTAGAAAGCGCTTAGATCCATTTCAAAAGGCGCAAAGGCTGAGAGCCTCACCTTAAGCCTCAAAATGCACAATTGATTTAGCATCAGCCTGAATTTTTCAAGCATGTTTTCGGCATCGGGGAACCCTGGAGCCGCCCAGAGATGGAAACCTGTTGATCGTGACTCGCTGAGACGTCTGAGCAAGGAGGTGTCGGGGTTGGAAATTGTTCTGGCACCCACGGCACAGCGAGGGCCGACCCCATGCAGGTAGACTTAATTGTGAGTGGATGCCTGGCGCTCCCAGCTGCCCGGTGATATTTTCATTATAGCAGCAACCTCAAAAGCCCTCCAACATTTCCGTTTGTTCTGCTCTTCTGAGTGCTCCACCGGCCTCCCTGCGCAATCCCAGGGTTGGTCTCGCCAGACATGAATAAGAGAGGATGAGTGCTTTTGCCAAAGGGGGATTAACTCGTACAGCGAACGCAAAGCATATCTGACGGGGGCATGTTTGGAACGAGCTGACCCAGGCCGATCCCATCCCCCGCTGTGCCGGACAATGGACAGAAGCGAGTGGTTTCACTGCTGAAGAAAGAAACAAAAATTGCATAGTGGCTAATAGTACAGTTTTGGAAAAATAGCTTAATAGTGGGGTGGATAATAACTTTTGAAAGCTTGAAACAGGCAACAGCAGCAATATTTGTGTGGTCTCTGACAAATAAAAGGTCTCATTCAGATGCAGTTAGCCCCAAAACCCAAATGTGCACTTTCCTGTAAACAGTTAATAACAGGCATATGTGTACCTTCGACACCAAAAGAGTTCATTTATTTGCTAATCGATGTGCTACAAAATGCATAATCATTAACCAAGATCAGAAGGACCGTTGGGCCTATTCTAGCATGCATAGGGCGAAAGGTGGATTTCTTTCTTAAATGACAATTTGCAATGCAAATATTGTCCATCGAGACACACTTTAATGGACAGCTACTGTTTATATGCTGAACTGACCATCCATCCATTCATTTTTTAAGTTACTTATTCTAAGACGCACAGAGAAGCACACTCTCACACTGACAGGTCAGTTTAGCATCTCCAGTCCACCTGTGGGAGGAAACCGAAGATCCTGGCAGAAACCCAAACTGATATGGGAAAAACATGCAGACTCCACACAGAAGTGACCCTTGGCCATCCTGGCTGGGAATCAAACCCAGGACCCATTTGCTTCTCCTACTAAGTTAACATTAACTATAATAACATGATCAGCTAGTTGATTTTTTTCAAACATTTGATATTTTGCATACTTTTATCATGACTTCCCCAGCTCAAATATATAAGATACATAGGTTTTGGAAATCTTGGCCCATGTCCAGTTGTCAGATGAGCTGTACTGTGTGTATAGAGAGCCGGCTGTAGAGCGTACTCGTTGCAGGAGTCGGGAAAATGGTGAGTAAAGTGGCTGTTAGTGCTGAGACACAGCCTTTGTGGCGAAGGCTGAGGTAAATTATAAACCCTTAAGGGCCATCACCTGCGTCCCCTGTTACCTCCTTTCCATTGGCCTAATGATTAACGGATCTCCAGAGGGCGCGTGGAGACTCAAGTGGTGGCCGGTGCTGATGCTGGATATCTCCATGGCGATGACTCAGTGGTACGGTTTCAAAGCTTAATGAACCACTTCAAGCCTCTTACTCTCTCTCAGACCCATTGATAATGCTAGTCATTTACACACACTCCCAAACAGCTTGGATGTACAGTCATGGGCTTTAATTGCTGTACAAAATAATAATCCTTATAAAATTTGCAAAGCTTCAAATCTTATTTCCAAAACCTGGTTTAGCGCATCTATGGAAAGGTCCTTAAAGATTACCTTCAGTATCAAATTTCATCATTAAGGTGTGATGTCAGTGGCCAGAAGTATCCAGACTTACCCCACCATAATTGGGTGGTACAGTCTGAAATATGTTTCATAAGTCTCTATTAAAGAAGTGCATTATTAGTCTGTTAACTTAACATAACTCAAGTTCACATAAAGTATGTTGAGGCTGCCTGGTTCCTTGTTTTATGGAGTTAAAACCATGTGTTTGGCTCTCCTCAGAACCTGGAGAAGAACTTTTATTGGTAAGAGTGGTTGTGGAGAAGTTTGGGTGTTTCTTGTTGGTTTTCCAGTGTATCCAGTGTATCCAGAGGAGGTCAGAATTCCTCTGTCTGCATTCAAATCCAAATTAGATGCTAATCTTGCTAGTTGGAATATTAGTGAGTCCATAATCTGGCCACTGGCAGGAATCAAGCATGTTCATCACTGCTTACTTAGTTAAGACAATAATCACACACAGATAGCCAAAAGCTGGCATCAGTTTGGAGGAGATAGCTTTGTGAACGCTTTCATTTCAATTCCATTGTGTTTTCTTTCTTTTGTTTTTTTACTCACTCAAGGGTAAACACAACGGATTGCTTCCCATGATCTTTTTGCTTTGTTCCTGTTGCCTTCGCTCGATTATGAATGAACACACGTCCGGAGTCTCAGAGACACTTCTTTGTTCTTCTCCAAACTTTCCTTGCCCACAGAGAAGATGAAGCGATGCTTTTAGGGAGTCCTTTTTAAACAGATTATTCGACTTGTACAAGACAAAGAAAGTCAATAAATTCTGCTTTGCCAGAATCTTAGATACTTTGTCTTTTGTGGTGGAAACACTGTTTTTAACACTGTTTTTATCTTTTTAACAGTCCAGACTAGGGGTAGCATTATATCCCTTTTTTTCATGTCCAATACAGATACCACAGCCTCGAGTGTCTGCCAATAACACTATCAATCCGATACTGTGTTTTTCCTCTCCTCCTATACAACAAATTTGCCAGCACTTTGAAACTGAAATGACTCCATACTTCCTCTAAGGGGCATTAGTTGTCCAGTGGTTAGGTAGTTGTCTGCGCGATCAGAAGGGTGTAGTTTCAAATCCCAGGGCTGTTGGGGCACCACTGAGGTACCCCTGAATAAGAGACCATCCCCACACACTGTTTCACTTGGTGATTTGGGTTAAACGCAGAAAAAGAATTTCACATTGTTTACACTGTGTGCTGCCCTATGAGGGCCACTCTATTTTGTGATAAACACATTTCTACACCTGTATAGTGCACATTGTGCCAATTATGGAGATTTGCACACATAACTGAATCTCCAGTTACCCTTTGTCAGACATATTTCACAATGTTTGCGTGCAGGAGTCTGCATTTTAAGTGCACTATAAAGGGAGAAGGGAGTTGTTTGGAATGTAGCCCTGCTGCTCATCTGTGTGTCTCTCTTCGCGGTGCATTGATCACAGTTTAGTGGTGTATTTATGTCGTTTACACTTTTTCCCAATATCTGATCCAGTGATTTGGGCCCCTATCCGATACGGATACTTAGTATTGGCCTGACAGAACTCCAGTTCTGTTCTTCTGCTCTTGTCCCTTCGTTGTTAGTATTATTTTTTCTTTTCTTTTCTTTCATTTGTTTATTTTGAAACAGACGCAATGCTTAAGTTGTGTACTATCCAAAAACTCAAAATTATTATTAATAATAGTTAATAATAATTTAGAATAACATAGTAATGACCATATCTGAAATTTCCTTTAGTCTTTAGGCTATCGGGCCATGCCAAAGCACAAATCTTTAAAAAAGAATAATAATACTAAACTGATAATACCAAAACGCTAAAGAATGGCTTTTTCTACTCATGTTTTGCCTACCAAAGAAGAGCTAGTTTTGGTCTCATATTCTCTTGGGATATGAACATGCAGCATCCAGACAGCTACTTACTATATCTAATTAGCCCCTCATTAAACTAGACCAGGAGACAAATCCATGCCATAGCTGCAGTGCTCTGAGAAAATCAGGGACCAAATGTGTTCTTCTGATTGTTTGTTTGTTTGAAAAAAAAAATGCATGCAAACAAACAAACAGAGAGACAGACGGACAGAGATGAAACAAACAAACAAACACAGGAACACAAGTCTCACCGCCGCCTTTGCTTTGCCCTGCAGGGAGTTTGCACGTTGGAAGGTGAGGAACACGGCCATTGAGAGACGGGACCTGATCCGCAACCCTGTCCCGCTCATGCCTGAGTTCCAGAGGAGCATGAGGCTGCTGGGACGACGGCCCTCCACCCAGCAGTTCATCGACACCATCATCAAAAAATATGGCACCCACATTCTCATCTCAGCCACTCTGGGAGGTGAGTTTTTCCAATTTATTTTTAAGATTCATGCTGGGCCACTTAAAAATGGGCCACAGGCTGCTACCATCCCGGGGTCCCGAATCTGCACTTTTTACAGAGTTCCGGTGAGCGAGAAATAATGAATTTAAATTTCTATACCATTGATTTTGCCTTTAAAAACAATTAAGGGTTATAGCAGTGTTACAGTGTGCATACACTGTCCTCCATAATTTTGGCACCCCTGGTTAAGATGTGTTAAAAGCCTTAAAATAAATTCAGTTTTTATAGCAGAAGCATACTCTCACACTGAAAATTGTAGAAAATGTAACTTATAAGTAACCTATAAGAAATAATTATTTTTCATACAATCACCAATTCCACAATTATTGGCACCCCTAACAATTCCTAGGAAATAAATGTAATTGAAGTATTTCTGTCATTTCTACAGTAGTTTACAAAGTTGATCAGAGTATCTAGGAACATTTAATTAGTAATTCATCACTTCTTGTTTCCCTGGGGTATAAATATGACGTGATACACAGGCCTTTTCTCTTATCCACTCTTCAACATGGGAAAGACAAAGGAACACAACAATCAAGTAAGGCAGATGTGTTTTGACCTTCACAAGTCAGGCAATGGCTACAAGAAAATAGCCACTCGCCTGCACCTGCCCATTTCTACTGTCAGATGAATCATTAAGAAGTTGAAAAGAACTGGAACAGTGGTAAACAAGCTTGGACGAGGACGCAAGTTTATTTTGCCTGCATGCACAGTGAGGAGGATGGTAAGGGAATTAAAAAGTTCTCCAAAGCTCACTGTTGAAGAATTGCAACAAATGGTAGCATCTTGGGGTCACAAATTCTCCAAAACAACCATCAGGCTATCTACATGCCAACAAGCATTTGGGAGGCATGCACTGAAAAAAACTTTTCTCATTTACAATCATAAACGCAAACTTCTGGAGTTCACTAAGCAGTACTGGGGCTTCAACTGGGGCCGTGTGCTTTGGTCAGATAAGACCAAGATAGAGCATTTTGGCAACAAACACTTTTTGGCAACAAACACTTGTATACGGCTCTGGTCAAAAACATGAAACAGCGCCACCCCCAACCGTGGTGAAACAGAGAATTTCAGTGAAACATTTTTCAGTGGCGCCCCATTCAACTCAATGTAAATTTTGTCAGAACCCCGCGGCTCGTGATTTTTTCAGGTTTCAATGGACTCTAATGGTAAATAAGTCCCACCCGTGAAACATCTGACTGCCTTCTGTGATAGGGTAGTTCTCCGCTTCAAAATGACTGACGTAAGATTGAAGCCAATCGGCGCTTTTGTTTACACTTCGTTCTATTTTCTGTACTGAGCATGGACTTTGAGTGTGAGACTGAAGCTT
>JBBPCY010000082.1:7487150-7508482 GCA_037974405.1 Brachyalestes nurse
GGTTCTAGACTGTTTTACACTGTTTATATTTACTGAAATCAGAGTTTACTGATACACTCTGAGTTCTGAGGGTAAAACACCAGTGCTAGACTGTTTTACACCGTTTATATTTACTGAAATCAGAGTTTACTGATATGGAAAAGTCATGAAAGTAAAATTAGTAAATTAGTGTTTTGATAAGACTTTCATTCTCTTTTACATTACACATCAACTAGATTATGAATTAGGTGCACCGACCATGAGTAAGCAGTTATTTGGGTGGTGGATCATTTTCAGTACATGTCACTGCTGTATCAGAGTCACTGCTGTGCTGAGAATTATCCACTACCCAAATAATACCAACTGTGAGGATGCTGTGAGGATGCTAAGATGAAGGGGGTAAAAGGGGCTAACAGCTGATGCAGAGAAACAGATGGACTGCAGTCTGCAACTGTAAACTGCAATGCGCTTGTATGATAAGTGGAGCTGATAAAACTGATAATAAGTGTAGATACACTTAGCTCAGCGGTGTACACACTACATCAGCTTAATATATCATTCACATTATATAACATCATCCACAAGGCACTATTTACATATTTGCAGCCTTTATATCACCATATTTTTTTCCATTGCCTTTCTTTTCTATATTTAAATGTCTGTATCTTATCAGTCTGGTTCTTAGTTATATATTTATATGTTCATGTTTATGCAGCCATTTCAGTTGAACTTGATGCCTCGCTCATTGTTCAAAACACATCTCAGTCTTCCTTTCTGGAGTCATTTTAAGAGAAAATGAACAATCTAGTTGACACTATGAGTATCATGATAACGGCAAGTCTGCTAGTAACATAAACCTTACCTTGGAGAAACTTAGATTTGTTTAAAGGCATGGCTCAGGAAACTGACTAAATAAAAAAATTCCACCTCCAATAATTATTTTCTTGTGATTTGATTTGATCGTGTGATGCTTTGCACTTTGCCTGTTTTAAGAAACTTGTTCCACAAAGTTACGATATTAAGAAACTTGTTCCGCGAAGTTACGATATTAAGAAACTTGTTCCGCGAAGTTACGATATTAAGAAACTTGTTCCACAAAGTTATGATGTTAAGAAACTGCAGCTCAAATGCACATTAATTGTTATGTAGGTCTCATCAGTTCAGTAAAATATTCAGTAAAATGAGCAGACTACAGCAATAAGAACATCTGAAGAACAACTGAATGTCTATAGATCAACCAGCAGCAGCAAAAATCTTGCATGTGTGGCCGAGTATGTGTCTGCTGATCACGTGTGGTCTTAGGACTGGCAGGTAATTGTCAGCTGGTGTGGGTCTTTTGAGTAAGGTATAAAAGGTCGTGCCATCTTACTTTGCATTATTGCCACATATTGTCTGAGGAGCATGCCTTGGACTGCATCACCTGAACTGTCTGCTGCTCTGTCTGCATTAATCCAAGAGCACCAAGAGTGTACAGTGAAAAACCATGTTGTGTTGTGGTAAATAAAATGCCTAAAATGCCTATTTTTATAATGTAAACCCTAAATATGCCCCCAAATATGCTCCCCAAACCCTTAAATTTAATTTAAAACTCCTGCAGTGCTAGAATATAAATACTGTATAGACTGTATGTTTCTTTTGTATGCGCTGTCGTTTTCTTTGGTATAAGCAGGGTAAATACAGTAATAATGTCATTTTTAGTATTAAAAATATACGGGTAATCACCAATAATTTTTACATCGGGCAGCGCATCTTATTCAGTCATATTGTAGTGACCCGCCAGTTAAAGCAGACACTGGACAGCGACTGAGCTCAAGAGCTTCTTTTAATTTAATTTACAGTAATAAAAATACAGGGCTTTAAGAAGAACGAAACAAAAAACACGAGAAACACTCAAGATAGCTCCACGGGGGCTGCAGCTGCCACCGGTGCATCAAATGGCAGCAGCCAATCAGCAGCAAGGAGAAATAAATAGCGTTTATTGGGATTCCAGTGTGTTGTGTGTGGGAGCATGCGTGCATGTGTGTTGAGAGTCCTGCTGGTAAGCCTCTGCTGCATTTGAGCTGTTTAATGTAATGTTTTGTGTCTTTTGTATTTTCTGTTTTGAATGCTTGTTTTGTGATGTGATCCCTATTCAGGAATGTTTAATAAATTTGTTTAATTTGAACTGGGCACATGTCTCCTGCCTGTCTATGAGAACGAATCTGTGTGAGCTTGATAGTGATATTTTCCTGGGTGAAATTCCCAGGGTGGCGTAGTCAGCTACTTAGTTTAATCGTTAAAGTTATCCCCTGCACCTCGCCACACATGCTAGGGCAGATTATGTTTTTAACTTTTGATGACGGACATCGGGCAAGTTATCCAAGCTCATAGTTCAGTTTTACTTATTATTTTATGACTGTGCACGCATCAGATTGCCTTGCAGCATTTTTTGCAACCCTCAAAATATCAAAGGGAAGCAAAAGCTAAACTGCTGCTCACAGAATCCAGCAGTGTTTGATGCTTTATTGACAGTGGAATGTAGCTTAGCCTATTTACCTGTCTAAGTAACCGCATACACTAATGTCACTGACAGGGTTCACAGAAGATGAAAGCTGCATTAAATGGCATAATTTATTCCACATTTTACGCATGCAATGAGTGGACTCCTCCCCCTATGCCTGTCATCTCTCAATGCTGATTGGTTGTGTCAGTAGCAATGCCTCTTTGCACAACTGATATTAATGAGAATCAGTACTGGCCAGTATTGACACACTGCGCCTACGAACTGTAATAGTAACAGCTTCTTCGTATCCAGCTCCTCTCCTCCATGACCTTGAAACAGAATTTGTGACACAGTCTGATCGACTGTCCAAACACAGGGGAAGATGAGCTGCTCCAAACATCTGCTGAAATCGCTTCAGGCAGAGGATTTTTAAAAACCAGAATTTTAAAAACAGTAGCTTTCAACACTACTCCATACAACACTACTGCAGACAGAGCAGTACTCGAGTTATGACACAAATCCTTCCCTGCGACAGTAGTGTAATCCGAATGTTGGTGTTAGTCGAAACACACCCTGGCCTGAGTCACTTACCGATCTTAGCACAGTTGTAAAATCATAATATAGAACATGAAAACATAACTAAGCCACAAAAAAGGACATTAATGTACTGTCATTGTACACTGTACTGTAGTAACAGAAAAAATGTCAATGAGTGTAAAAACACTCACTTTAAACAGTCCAAAATTGCATAGATAAGCGTACTGGTGACTCCAACTCCCTCACTCATACGCCGCATTACTGCATATTCTCTGTATACCACCTGCCCCTCTGCCATGTGCAACCAAACTAGTTATGGGAGTGAGTGTCGTGAACTCGAAACATCGTATATCGAGACTGACGTAACCCGAGGACCCCATGTAATTTGAACTGTACTTAATAACCATTTGAACTGGCACACAGTCATTTCATGTTGTACATAAACGGATTTGCATATTCACAATGCCGGTGTAAACACACCCAAGAAACATTTAAATTTCTCAAACCACTTCAGGAGGTGGTCTGAGATGCAATTTGGGCAGATGTCACTGCGGTGGAAATGCATCCGTCTCTCCAAACCACATTCAACAACCAAAACCCCTTCCACTACTGTGATGCTGCCCCTACCCACTGTTCCGTTTGGTGGAAAGAGGCCAACTTCCAGACTGCCGCCACTTAATAAAGGCATCACTGCTCCTCTGTGCCTTTCCTGACATGACTTTGGTGAAGTTAGTGGTAGTGAAGCACCAGTTTGGTTAAACTCTACTTTACTCATTGTTATCTGCAGTTTGGCTACATTATGTTGTGTTTTAACACACATGGTGCAATGATGGCAGTGACACAGGAGGCTAATCTTCTGAACTGTATTGTAAAAATTTGAGCTTTTCTGAAAAACAGATAAACAAGAAGCGACACGAGCAATTGGTTGTTGTGCCTGAGCCAGTTTGCTCACATTGTAATTGGATTTCAATCTGACTAGTCAGAGATGAATTTGAGTACCAAATTACAATCCGGACAGCAGTCTCTAGCAAGAGACCAAATGTAAACATGGACCTTGTTTCCACCTCAGACACAAATACCTAAATTCTTATTTCTGGCTCTACTTCTGGCACTCTTGAGCTCTGCCATTGGCAGCTAGAGCTGTGCCATTACATGCTGTTGTTCCTCAGCTGCCAAGGATAAGCAATGCCAGTTCTCACCACAGCTGTAATTGTGTTGTGACTGGGGCAGAGGGACTCTGCAACAAAAATAACCAGCTTGCAAGAAGCAACTGTATTTGGTTCCTGCCAAAACCCATTTAGCTCCCTTTAGTTAAAAAGAAGACATCAGCATCATGAAAATGAAAAAAATTGAATTGCATCCATTTTCTGCAATCAGAATCTTGTGCCCTCTTCTTTCTGTAAAATTAAAATTGGGTGTGGTTGCCATATTGTGAATGTTAATGAGGACATTTATTTCTTAGCTAGAGACGGTCTCATAGCAACAAGGCAATCTGTGAAGTAGCCTTGTATCAGGACCATTAATGGCCTAGTTATCATATAATTGACTTGTTTGTCAGTTTGTTTCTAGTCTTCGTGTGAAAAAAAGAAATTCAGACCTCAAAATAGAAGGGCAGCAGCGTAAAGTAGTGAGTCTCCTCACATGGACAGCCTGTGTTTACGACCTCTTCCGCCTAAACGATGTCCACAGCTGTCAGTGAGGGCAACAGCAGTGTGTTACCCGTGGGCTGTTAAAGCTGGGTAACAGTTACAGTGAGCGAATGAGTGCATGCTTCAGATGAAGGCTGCTTTCTTCTGCCACTGCCATGAGCCCTGCCAACACTCCAAAAGCTTGGCAGGAAAGGTGGAGCCGCCTATGGCAGACTGATAGGGTGCTGCTGCCTCTTAGAGGATCACTGGAGTAACACACACACACCTCCAGACAGACACAGACTGCACATGCATTCACCTTCACGCACACCTCTCCAAACAAATACATATTGCATGCCTTTTCACTTTCTCTCTCAGGCTCACTACCACACTTACACAGGCAGACTGCACACACAGACCAGCCATTGCATTAAAACCACTGACAGGTGAAGTGAATAACGCTGATTATTCTGTTGCAGTGGTACCTGTCAATGGGGTGGGATGTGATAGGCAGCAGGTAAACAGTCTTTTTGTGAAGATGATGTGTTGGAAGCAGGAAAATGGGCAAGTCCAAGGATCTGAGTGACTTTGACAGGGGCTAAATTGTGATGGCTAGATGACTGGGTCAGAGCATGCACAAAATAGCAGGTGTTCCCAGTCTGCAGTGGTTAGTACTACCTACCAAAAGTGGTCCAAGGAAGGACAACCAGTGATAAGGTCGTGATTGTATGTGACTCAGAATCTGTCAGAGTGACATCACTACATTGGAGAGGATGGAGATGATGGAGGAATTCAGCTGTGCTTTAAAAGCATCACATTAAGTTACACGTTGTACAGAAGTTGATTTGCACATCCACATAAAAAATGCCAGTGTAAACACACCCAAGACACAATTATAGCTACTGAAGCGCAAACTGCTGAAAGACAGACTGGTGTCAGAACACACAGTGCTTCACAGCCTGCTGCATTTACCACTGAAAGCATCTACAAGTGGGCACTTAGACCTACGAGAAATGGAAGTAGGTGGCCTGGTCTGATGAATCATGTTCTCTTTTACATCATGTGTATGGCTGTGTGTGTGTGTGTGTGTGTGTGTGTGTGTGTGTGTGTGTGTGACTTACCTGGAGAAGCTATGCAGACACACCAGCTAAATGCATTCTGCCACACAGCAAATATCATTCATTAATGGTTTGAGGAACATTCAAGAGTTCAACCTCCAAATTCCCGAGATCTCAATCCAATCTGGACTAACTAGTCAAATTCATGGAGGCCCCACCACACAACTTACAGAACATAAAGGATCTCAATGCTGTATGCCACAGCACACCTTTCTTAAGACTAGATTGGGGGGGGGGGGTGTTATGGCTGATTGGTGTTTGTTCTGCACAGGCAGAGAGTTGAAGGGAGTCAGACAAATAAGAGACAGACTTTGTGGCATCTACAGAAATAATAAAAATACAGTTTACACAGACACACTGCAGGGCATAAAGCACTCCACAAATACAGTTTAGTCCGGGACACAGGATCCACAGAGAGTCTGACTGGATAAGCAAGTCTTCTCCTGAAAGAAAAAACAGAGCAAAGAAAAGAAGAACTCACAAAGATAGTGAAGATTACCTTCCTGAAATTCAGTCCTGAACAGTAACAGCACTGCACAGATAAGCACTTCCCTCTGGGTCTAGCCCAGCAGCTAATTATCAAGTCCTTCATGTGTGTGCTGCCCAATGAACAGGTTCAAATGTGCTGATTTGACAAACAAGAATAGCACAGAGAAAAGAGAAGCATAAAGCAAACAATTTTTTTAGGCAGTATATTTTTTTAGGCAGTACAGAAATTTTTAGGCAGTATAAGAGGTGGACAGATGAAACTGCAGTGCATTGTAATTAAAGGAATAGTTCAGTAAAAAGTCAAACTGTCCACTTGCCCCAGTAGTCGATAAACATTTTGCATCTTTGCTTTAGAACTGTAGTAACATGGTTAATTTTGCTCAGGCCATTTGTCACTCAAATCCTTTCTGTACATCCCTCAAACTGCATCCATGTCTTCATTTAGGTGATACAGACGGGTCTGTGTGATTCAGAACACAGTATGACTTACTGTGAGCAATAAAAATGAACAAAAGTTTAAATTTGGATAGACATTTTTGAAAACCCCAGGACAGAACCTTTCAGCACCCCTACGCTGGAGGTGTTTTTGAGAAAAAAAAGACCTTGTCTAAAAATGTCGGCCTACAGCTACATGTTAATAAGCTGTTACTTCTGTAGCTCATAATGATTTTTTTATCCTTATGGAAAGAAATGAGGTTGGGAAGGTGGCACAGCCGTTAGTGCCGTTAATTTCCAGTCGGAGTTGCCAGGCCTCTCTCTGTGTGGAGTTTATATCTTCTCCTCATGTCCAGGAGATTCGGTTTCCTCCCACAGTCCAAAGACATGCATGTAAATCAGAGAGGATGTTGTTCCTACGTGTGACTGTCTGTGTTCTTTTGCAGTATGACTGCTTAGGCTCCAGCATCCCAGTTGGGATAGGTGGCTCAGAAAGTGGATGTATGAAAAAATGACATTTTTATATTATATCCCTACAAGATTCATGTGTTTCTTGTAGGTTTACCTGTGGATCTCTTTGAATATTTCTATTGTTTAGAGTGTTCCTATTTAAATACCACATGGAAGCGGAGAGTTTCATGTGTGCAAGCCTCCTACCGCTGCTGTGTGCATCCATCAAGTTTCCAGAAAATGTGCAATGAATTCATTTCTGCTTGACACGACATCAGTCTTGTAGAATTCCTGCACAAGCAAATGTATGCTGAAGGCTGAAGAAAGTACTACACACTAGTAGATAGGCATCTAGATAAGTACCTAAAAATACAGTGCAAGTCAGCAGTCTTGTTCTATGAATGCAGATGTTTCAGGATGTTCTCAGCAAGACAGTGCTAGTTGTTCCATATGCCAGACTTCAGCCTTCATTTAGAGAATGTGGAACATTTCACAGATTGCCTTGGCCAAGAAATACCTACTTTGTCAGAAAAGAGCAATTTGACTGGCTGAACAACCACTCACACACTGCTGCTAGCCACCATTGCTCCCCTCCAAGCAAGTTAAACTGACCAGTGACAAAAAGATGTGTGGCTGTCATGTCATGGCTGGTGCAAGGAGTAGCTTGATACAGTTTTATTCAGACACTGGCAGGAAAACTCAAACAAACAAACAGTGTATTATCACTCTGTATCATAAATATAGTCTGCAGAAGCTCCACTACAACAATCACAGATGTGGAGGTAAATCCCATGACTCCAGGAGGTTTAAACAGCCAGGGTGACGAGCACATGTCAGGATCTGCGGTCCTACTGGTAACGGAGCCAGTCGTACTATGATTGCTGCTTTTTGGCTAGAAAAAGAGAGAGAGATGAGACACAAACACACCACCCAGTTGGTGCAATAAAAGGACAGTGGACTTAAGGAAAGCAGAGAAAACAAGATACAGGTGTGAGTGATCAGTGGCGAGAGAGAAATCCAAACGAAAGCAATACAGATAATAATAACAATAATAACACAGCTCAACAGGTCAAAATCATCAGAGATAAGTTTATGTGGGTTTTGTAGTGTTTTTTCCTGTTGATTTCAAATCTGTGTTTAGTTTTTTCCACATGTACAGTTTTTGTGATGAAGCTCGTTATATATTACATGATAGTTGGTATAATTAGGATATAATAATTATATGCTAAGCGTTTTTGAAGAAACAGTGGTAGCTGACTGACACTGATCATTATATCTGTGCCACAGTGTGCGTCTATCTGACTTCACACTGAAAATATTGAAACAGTTACTTGATTGGTGCCTGTTTAATAAAAATTGCATGCATGTCTATTGCCAATCTAATATTACTCATAATTCAAAAAGTTGATGTGACTGAAAAAACTGAAAGCGGATCTGAAATCAACATGAAAAACTGGTTTAGAAAAGTGTGTTGTGGTTTCTGATGATTACAACATTTTTTTGTTTGTTGACCTGTGTAATTAATTGCTTCTTTTGCAAAATTAGCACATTTGTATTAAACAGTTTGTAATATTTTTCCATTCATGTCACACAACCATAGTAAATCAATCATAATAAATTATCATATTTTTTCACAGCTAACAAAGAATATGCAATTCACCATTAGCAACACAACAAATGCGGTGCAAATGCTGCTAACAAAGAATAAGCAGTTTACAATTAGAAACATAAAATTGATAATGGTGCTAATGTTGTTAACAGTGTATATACACTTGACAATTAGAAACATTACATTGCTAATGTTGCTAATGCTGCTATGTGATCCACAGTTAGCAACATAACATTGCAAATGTTGCTGATGTTGTTAACAATGAATATAAATCAGAATCAGGAACAGAAAACATGATTGATCCCAGAGGAAAATGCTCAATATATAGTTTACCAGTCACAATATTAGCATTTCAGACTATTCAGTTGTATTTATCATGTGTACATCAGGTCCTGTCAGGCAGCTCACACCGACCACCCCCCCACCCTCCATGCTCCTGTCTGCTAATTGAACGCGGTGATGTTTGAAGTCATCTGCATCGATTTATGTTGAATTAAAGAGCAGACCAGCGTGCGTGCCTTCAATACCGCGGCGGGTGATGAAGACAAATCAGCTCCGGCGGACTCTCCTGGCAGGCCCAGACCACGCAGGCCTGCACTTTAAGCTGCTTTCTTTACAAAAACAAAACAAAGAAGGTCAACGCAGGCAGCCTCTTGATACTTCTGCTCTTTCAAGTTAAACTTCAGCTGATCTTTTCCTGAATACAAAAAGCATATTTTTATATACCTTACCGAGAGCGCCCAGGCTATTTATATGTGGCACAATGATGGAGGAGTACACTCTTAAAAACAGAAAGAGAGAGGTTCTAAATTTAATTAATCAGCTGGTTTTTACGCCAAGTCTGTTGTCATTTTACGCGAGTCACCTTCCTTTCAGGAGCAACGCTGCATAAAGCTTGCATGTTAACGTCTTTCAGCCAATCTGCAATAAAGTGGCCATGAATTATTCACAGGGCCCCGATGCCTTCTGTCGGAGAGGCAAAGCTTTTCGCAGCTCATCGTAACAGACAGTTTTAGCCCTTCTTTCACATCCACAAAGCTAGAAATGATCAAAAAAGCTCACTGAGAGGAAGACGCCTTTACTTCATATGTGTGGGCTGCAAATCGGGGGCTTTGTCTGGTGTCATTTTAATATTGGCAATCAGAATATTCCACAAAATAGGACTGGCTTCTGTTCATGCATGCATTTCCATGCATTTCAGATGCAAAAGGCGTGATGGTATGGAGGCATTGTGATTCCCAGAACAGCTTCAGTCCACTTTGGCATTGATTTTAGAGCCTCTGAAACTGGACCAGAAGGATGTTGTTCCCTCAGGACTATAAAGGCCACAGTATTTATTTTTACTTATTTTGTTCATCATCAAATCATTCATTAAACCCTTCATTGAACCACTGCCATCCTATATATATAGATAAATAGATTATTCATTATATATAGGTAGATAGATTGTTCTATAAAAATAGCCCCTAGGGGAGAAATCTAAGAGACACATTCCTTTACAGCTGGTTTAAATCCAGAGTCACTTTTTTTTCAACAGAGTCTTCCTGTTTAAAATCCAGCAGTAGATTATTCCAAAGTTGGTAAATCTGTGAAACACAATGACACCAAGGTGTCTCCAAACTTTGCATGAGTGTTGTCCTTGAATGTGTGTTTAAAGGAAAAGTTAATCTCTTCCTGTTAAAGGTAGTGGAAGCTACTGGTCACCAGTTAGCATGAAATCAGTTCAGTGATACTAATCGGTGACAATTGGCTTTCATTCATGTTTGCAAGCATTAGCATTATTGTCTCAACTATTCTTTGATCAGGGGATACGACTCTGGGAAAAGTAAAGACTCAGATGACTGTGTGTGTGTGGATACGTTAGTCGAACAAAAAAAGGAACATTACCAGAGTAATTATTCCACTGCATGGTACCAGTGTGACTCAACACAACTCGACTCGCTTTTTGGTAACTGGTGCCTTGCGTTGCACTTGTTACCACCTCTATTCTGCATTTTTGCAGACTTAATGACTGCTAAAATATAGTATCTGTCATACAAACATGGACCACATTAAATGTTGTCTTGTCCTGTTGTTTTGTTTTTCTTGTACTTTCGCTCTTGCTTACTTTACACTCTGTGTTTTACATCCTGTCTGCACTTATGCAGTGTTGTGGAGTTTCTGTTTTTGTGTATGTGTTGCTCCATGGTCCTGGAAGACTGTTGTTTTGTTTCACTGTGTACTGTGTAAATGGCTGAAATGACAGTAGACTTGATTTAACCAGTGACGCTGTAAGAAACTGTCATGATGTCATCATTTCAACATGACAAACAGTGAAGGAATGGTGATATTTTAGTGAATGGAGGATAAATCATTGGTTAATATTTGCGGTCACTACGGTAATTTGACGTTTTTAAAGATGGAGGACATCCAATAGAATAGACAAATGAAGCTTCCTTTCTAATTTGTTTGTCCAGAATCCTCCTGATCTGCAGCCCATGACTTCAGTCAGTATATCAAAAGAGCTGACCAGCATGTGCCTTGACTACCAGATCAGAAAGAATCAAGAAAAGTAGACTAGAGTGAACAATTTGGACACCCCATGATAATTCTTTCTGACCAATCAGTTCAATTCAGTTCAGTTCAATTCAACTTTATTTATATAGCACGTTTTACAACCAATGTTGTCATAAAGTAGCTTTACAGAATCTAGATCTGAGCCTCTAGTGAGCCGAAGATGAGGAAAAATCAGTATCAGAATCAGAAAAGTTTATTACGACTGCAATGTAAGACTGTTGCACATCATGATAAGATAATTACACACATAATGATTTAAACCCAAGAAAAATAACCCCAAGAAATTGCACAACTAAAACTCTATACAGCTGGTGTCATGTTTGGGCTGAGCTCAGGAGACACAGACGCAGACTTCCATAGTTCGTTTCTTTCTTTTATTTTTAAAGATACAAAATAAGGGGCACGATGGCTGAAAACACAAACACAAAAGGAAACCTGGTGAACACAAACCTTAGGGTTGGGTGAGGGAGAACAGACAAAGAACTATAAAACAAAACAGGCTTTCATACAAAATACCAACTCAAAACACCTGCTAATAATATACTCTCATCCTGGGCAGCTGAGAACCCTTCTAGCTCCCATCTGCCAGAGATGAGACCACACCCCCAGTCAACGTAAAAGTCCATCACAATAGCGGCCCCTAGCGGCCGCTGACTGGGGATGTGACAGCTGGAGGAAGAAAGTCAGCAGGGTGTTCATATTATGTTTTGGTACGTGCTCATCTCCCATGGAAATGCAGTGGAAAATGCAGTCGAGTCAGGTGCCATGCAGTAGAAATGCACCACATCACACTACCTGATACCTCCATGCATGTCTAGGATATTCTTAATGCATTTATTCATGCTCAAAATTTCAGCAGAATGTAGACGTTCCAGTGTGTATGACCCTACTCATGCAACACACATGCATACACATATATACTCACACGCACAGGCAATGAGACCATTTCCCACACTGCAAGTGAAGAGAAAAACGATCAAAATAGGTTCCTCCCTGAGGTGATCGCTCAATATCCAGCTGACAGGCCTTCTAGCTTATGTATTATTAACAAGTAATAAAAGGTCCAAATAAAACCACACACTCCGATATAGTTTTATTGAATAGAGGACACCCAAATTGAGTTTGAAGGCCTCAAGGTCGTGGCAATATTTCTGGAGACGGGCCCGGGCAATAAATGAACCGTCCGGGGTGTGTGATAAACACGGGGCTGCTGGGAACGGACAGAGCAGGAAAAATAAACCCCCCACAAAAAAGAAAGCTGCGAAAGGAGCCAACCGGCCCTCCGAGGCTCGTTATTGCTCCGGTCGGGAACGTGGTAATTGTTTGAAACTGATGACTGACGGCTGATTGGCTGTAAGTGCACACTCAAAACGTCTCTTCTTACCAGGACAAGTAAACGACCCCGAGGGCCGCTGAGAAAACAGCACTCTGTTTATGGATGGTATCAAGTCCAGAAGGTGTGCAGTTTAATGTCTGTATGAGCGGGGAGAGGAGGCCATAAATACACAAACATCAACTCTTAGCACTTAAAAAGCATGCTGTCAATTTAGATGAATGATTTCTGACTCATAGCTCATCGAACAAAGCAAAGGAACCATGCAATAGACTTTAACAATGCATATAATAACAACTACTGGTGATGTGTTACAGCTGGACAGTCGTTTAACTTATGTAATGACTTCCGTTTTTACTGTTATACTAGCATTGGGACACACTTATGCAATTACATAACTGTAGGTAATACCTGTGTGAACACATTCTAGTTATTACACGTATTAATAAAGCCTTACTACACTGTTATAAGTGCCATGTAACATAAAGTGGGTCCAAAACCTCTAGATTTAGGTGCAAAAACAACTGGAAAGTACAAACTAAAAGTGAAAAAGCACATTTCAAAGCATGACATATGTAAAAGCTCAGACTATACATGTCAGATCTGCTTATTTATTACTCTGCTTATTTCCACCGTGCACACAGCACTTGCAATCTGCATCAGCCGCATGTCAGGTCCAATGATCTATTAGCTGGTGTAATGTTGTGTCACTTCCCGTGGCACATGAAGCGCAGTTAAAGTAGCGAGCCTGTGCATTAGCCCGTCTGTCTGAGCCCATACTGACACCATTATAACAACACTGTCAATAAAGGCCGACCGCAAAATATTTATGGAGGAGTCAAGCCTGCGTCCAGTCCTAGCCAGTGTGCTGCACTGTGCCGCAGGCTAGCTGCCAGAGCTAAGGCCGGAGTGGGAGTGTGTTTGTCTTTCTGTTTTTCGTCTTTCTGCTTCTGGACTCCATGTACTCGCCTAAATCCTCGCCTTCAAACAGCGGTACAAAAGAACACCAGCGATTCTTTGCATCAAAACCTTCAAGAAGAATTTCAGATCTGGACACGGTGAAGGCTAAAGCTGCTTCATTCTTATTCATTAAAAAAAAAAAAACTTTTTTTGAGGTGGCCCCATTTCAGTTTAACTCAGGGCTACCTTAAAGGAGCAGTCCAATGTCATTCCTTTTTTTTTTATTAAATATTATAGCATTTTTTATTTGTTTATTGATTTTTTTTTGTTATTGTTGATTTATTTTGTTATTTTAATATCATATAAACATTAATATATTTTGGATTCATGTGAATTAAATATGGTCCAATTGGTTTATTAAGAATTTTTTTAAAATTAGAAATCCCTTTCCAGTTTCCTCCCTTTCACAGACAGCTTAAGCAAATGCAGGGTAAAAAAATCATTCACCTAAAATTTAGGAGCTCAGTTTTGCACACACACACACACACACACACACACACACACACACACACACACACACACACACACTCATATAACACACGCACATTTTGCAGTTTTGTATGCAAATTTTGAGGGAACAAAATCTCACTGGTGGTCCTGTGGGGGTCCTGGCAATTAATGAATAGTGTAACAAATGATGCAGAGAAACAGATGGTCTGTTATTGTAAATGACAAAGTGCACTTCTATGGTCAGTAGAGCTGATAAAATGGACAATCAGTTTAGACACAAAGTAGGAAGTAGGTGTACATAAAAAAGTTGCTTGTGTGTGTGAGTAGTACTGTGCATATTGTTTAGATGAGCAGTGAGTGTTTTATCTTCTTTTTAGCTTATTTATTTTAACCTATTTTGTTACTTGTAGGTTTGACTCACTCAGTCCTGGAATTTGACAAATTCAAACAACAGCTGGAGGCATTGGGGAGAAATCTGGAACCAAATCTGCCTTCTTCTAATCAGCTCACAAAATGTCAACTACTTATAATGGAATAAAAAACAACACAAGGACAGCATTAGAAATATCAAATTAAACAAAATGACAATTACAACAAGGCCAAAATCTAGGAAGAAATGATAATCCCCTATTTTTTGTCTTTTCCCTTCTTTCTTTCCTCTCTGTCTACATCCACCTCTTCCATTACTTCCTCCCTGTTCCTCAGACGAGTTTAAGTCGTTCCTGAAGCGTCTGCCCTCCACCCACTTCTTGCCAGTGAGCAGCGTTCACCTGCTGTGGGGCAGCGACTGGGACCTGCAGGCTCGCTACAGGCTCCTCCAGAGCTCGCTGGAGGCCCAGAGGCTGAAGATCCAGCGCACAGCCCGGAAGCTCTTCAGCCTCAGCGTCCGCTGCCACCACAACCCCAACCATCAGATGCCTAGAGAGAGGTGGGTCTCAATGTACGGAAAACATCTTTCATTCTTCTCACTTTTGGGGGTTGGTGTGATGCATAGTACCAGTCAGAAAGTTTGGACATCCAGGACCTTCTCATACAACGGCCTGGTATTGTTTAGATTTTGCATAGTTTTAAGGGATAAAAAAATCTTTGCATAGCTTGAAAGCATCAGATCTTTGAAGTAACACCTATAAAATTATGTGGTGTTCAAAAACATCTTCTCAAAAACATCTCAAACAGTTTCACAAAGAGACACCTGGGAGGCTTTTCCAACAGAAACAATATTGATTACTTATCTGGTAGGGAGGCAAAAAATCCTTTTACATTTTAATTAATGGTAGTTGGTTTTTATTTACCAAAACCTAATCTAATTTCAGTAAATAAAATTAGTGTTTGATTTCCTATACGTTCCCCGTTTGCTTCTCTTTCGTGGCTGCTCTTCGAACCCCTCCCTCCACAGGTGTTCCCCACTCACTTGTGGGCGGAGACTGTCCTGACATTTCTCCTGGGTTCAAAGATCATTTGTTTTTTGTTTGTTTCTAAGCCCTAAAATAAAAGAAATTTGTTCATTTTTGTTCTTTATGGCCATTAGCTTGTGATGCCATTTTTAAAACTCCAGTACTGGTTATTAAATTAAAATAACTTGGGCACAATGTGACATAAGAGCACGAAACAAGCTTAGCAAGAACTTCCATATTGTTTTGAGTTGTTTTGCCGTATGACAACGATTTATTATTTGTTATGCTGCCACAGATCAGTACCGTTTGCGTTCTAAGGGTTAATGGCATTTTCACACTTTCTTTTTTTCCAAACCTAAAGCTGTTTACCCCAAGAAATATGTGTGAAAGCTGGTTTTGGTCCTGGAAGTGGTCCAGAGAACATTCCTGGTACTCCTCCTCTATGTTCTCACTTCACTGATTTCAAGTTTTGTAATAGAAAGTAAAGGGTGCTTACACTGACATTACTGGAAAGAAACGCATGACTCATGCAGTCCAACACTGCTAGATGTTCCTGAGTGCGAACGGCTCATCGTTTGAAGCTCCCTTTAGGAACACATGCCACAAATCCAATAACCGCTGCTCATCATCGATCAGTAGCCCACCAAAGGAACACAGTAATTACACTGTGATATGATCCTATGGTGAACTGTCATCCATTTGTTGTGGAAAAAAAGAGAGACGAGCCCGTTATCTGCCATTTTCACACAGACAAAAGCCACCCATGACTAGAGGAAATTCTCCTCTGTGCCAACAAGCAGAAATAAACCTCTCCACCAAACAGACCCAGAATCAGTACTGATCTGTAAGCTGGGGACAAAATGCTTTTGATTCTAAAAGTGTTGAAAAATTTTTGAAATTGCAGTTTAATGGCACTTTTCCACTGGCACAAGAAACCATGCCATACAGTGAGCAAATGTTTTTCTATTACAAATAAAGTGACCCGAACCCGAGCCGAACCCAAGCTGCTCAATGGCAGGTCTGAAAGTGGACTGCTTTTTGATTGGCTGAAATTTTGTTATTACAACCCGGAAAAAGGCCATTGTTATTAACTATGAAGAATAAATGACCACAATGTCAAAAGCAGCTCTGACAGAAAAATTTACTGCTGGTTCGACTTCATCAATGCAGTTTTGGGACGATGACCGGCCATAAACTGTGCAGAGAGAATTGAGTCACTGTTACTGGGCTGAGATACACTGGAAAATAAAAGCATGATACAGCTTTCATATCATCACAGTACAGTTTAGGTACAGCTGGGTTCCTGTATGCCTACAGAAAAGTCCCTTTAGTTTTTAAATAAAATATTTACATAAGAATCACCTTCTTTGGAAAGTTTCAAGCATTCAAGTCCAAAGTATTAAATATCACACAAAAAAGCTTTAGTCCAAACATCTGACTGGTACTGTATGTCTGGACAGGAACCTTGACAGGAGTGCTGGTGATTTGAAAAATGCAAAAAAAGTTTTACAGGCAAAAGTGCCTGAGATGAAAACAAAGCAATTTAGAGTAGCTTTGGTTTAAAACGTTTCATTGTAGAGACTCTTTACAGATTTCTTTAGTGTGGTGGTGAGTGGAACCAGACATCTCCAACATAGATACAGCTGTTTTATTCACTATTGACTCCCAGTGATCTCCACATGTCTCTGAGTGTTTATACAAATGTTGGTAAAATAGTGAAGAATCTGAACTAAGTTTTCTTGGTGGACTATATCGCCTCACGACATCCTCCATGTATCCCTCCAATATGAATGGGTTTAGTTTTAGGCCAATAGCTTCTCAAAACCGTAATAAGCGCTTCTTTTTGTGTGGGAGCTTTAAAAGGGCTAGTCTTGTTCCATTGACCACCACTGTGCGTGAGTCCGAATGAAGTATTTCTCTGAATGATTTTGTTTATCTGAGGTCATTTAATTATGCAGATATGTTGAAAAATGGTGGGAAACTCCCCTTTAAAAAGCAGAACGAATGGAGCAAAATGAACATTTCTGAGATGGCTCGCCCGCAGCCGTTTTCAGAAATGACACCAGTCGCACAGCAGTCAGCAGTGTAAACCCCCTTAGGCACCCCACTTTAAAATCTAATGAAGGCTCCACATTAGCGTGGAAAAGGTTATGTTTGCAGTTGGTGGTAAAAATACTGCTGATGGGTTTTTACGGCCAGTGGAAGACGTTTCAGCTCGGAATTTTCGGTGCTAAATCATTGTGGTGGGACACACTAGACATTTGTAGTTGAGGTTTAATGGCACAAAGGATGTCACCGCAGTCCGCCATAATGCTCAGAAGACAGTTTCACCTTTTATTACCTTTTATTAAAACGCAGCCATTGTTCACCAATTATTCGCTCAGGGCACCTGTTATAAAAGCACCATAAATGTGTATAATCTACAAAAGAATACGAACATCGAAATAGTAGATCAGCTTATTGCTGACACAGGCTATCAAAATTGGACTGTTGAATTTGAGAGATAATCTTGTGGTAAATGTAAATGAAGTTAAATTAGTCCTAGAGGTTTATCAAGAGGTTTAAAAAAATAAGAAAACCCTTTCCTGACAGCTGGACCTTTAACATTAACATATAAACTATAATTTTATGGTAAAAACAGAGTAACCTGCAAAAAATGCTTATTCATAAATCAAATTTGGGAGACCATTTTTGTACACACATTTTGAGAAAACAAAACTCACTGGTGGACCTGTGAGGATCCTGGCAATTCAAGAAAATTGTAACAAATGAATGAGACGCTCTGGAGCTTCCAGACAAGCCTAGGGTCACCAGCCCTATTGGCTACAGTATTATTGAGCCCCTCAGCATTAGGCTTTGGAGCACTTTCTATGGTACATTAGAGTTAATACTCTCATGCCTGAATGCAAACACTCACAGCATTGTTCTAACATATTCCCTAAAGAGTTAAGCCTGAAACTGCTGCAGTAACTGGGAGATAAACTGTTTTTATTAATGCTGTTGATTTCAGGAAAAACGCTGCCTTGATGAAGTTGTCTTCGGTCATACACAATCATCTGCAAACATTTGGGTGCATTTTCTTAAACAAGTTTTTGTTAAGTTTCTAAATGAAAAATAACCAACCAGAGACAGAGAACAAGACTCTACATGTTTACAAAAAAATAAAAAGATGCATAAAAAGTAGAAAGTACATTAAAAAGTAAAATATGTTTTAGATTGTGCTTGTGTAAAAGTGATGGTTCATTTCATATTTTAAGGTTTATTTTCCTTTCCCCCCCCCAATGTGTTAGTCAGCAAACATGGTTTGTGTGTCAGTCTATCTGGTATTTCTGACGGAAATTATTATTACTATTATTATTATTAACAATAATAATGAAAAAAATACAGTATGTATACATATATAAGGAATTATGAAAATATGAGAAATATGTAATGAGAAATATAGATATATTAGATATATTGCCAATATTCGCTTTTGATTAGCAAAACCTCGTGCCGATTGTGTCAGTAGTGCAAGCAAGTAACAATAGATGCAAATCATTTCACTTCCAGCTTCAACTGCTTGGGGTGGAAGGGGAGCTTGGCTTTGGCTGTCTTTTTGCAGATAAGACTTAATCTAAGACACAGCAACCCTTTTTTTTCTGCATTATGTGGTGGCAGGCTTGACAAGCAGATTACTGAGGAACATGAATTCTCAAGCAAAAAAAATAAATAAATAAAGTAAAACCTACATCTCGAAACAACGACGGAGAAAATCAAGCATAAAACTCCTACCTGCGTGAAAGGTTTGTAAACACATCAAAAACAGATCCCAAGTATGTATGAAGCGGAAAAAAATAAATAAATAAGTAAAAATATTTGTTTATCATGGATGAAGGCGAGAACGTCAGCTGCCTCTAATGTGAAAGTAGCACGCCCACGCCTCAACGGTGGCTTTGACAAGGTTTGTGCCGAAGCGTTATCAAAGCCGAGCAGAGCATCGTCAGGATTCTGTGGGGCACACATCAAGGACGTTTGATGGCAATGGGTGGAGGGTGGGGGGGCTTGTGTGTGTGTGTCTGTGTGTGTGTATATGTGTGTATGTGTGTGGGTAGGGGGTGGTGTGACAAAAAGAAAGGAGGTGGGGCAAAAAAGAGAGGTGCTCCGTGGTGCCAGGGGGTGTAGGTAGAAGCAGAGCGGTGGTGTTCTAATGCCAGGTAAACACAGCCCTCCAGTGCCGATCCGGCCTTATCATCTCTGTGTAGCGCAAAACGTTCCCTCACACCCCCTGCCCTAATTCTTTAAACGAGGCGCTTCAAAGCAGAGTGCTGCTTGTTTCGCCGAGGTTCGAGAGCCTATTCCTATGTATGAGAAGGGCCTATTTTTTCACTGTTCAAAGTCAGAGTGGCCAGTCTGGAACTAGAGCGTCAAATTAGCATAAACTCAAAAACATTCCCGCAATGGGGTGATAACTCTTCTCTGTAAACAATCCGTGGAGAAAGACGAAGTGCTCGGAAGCGGTCCCCCCTTGGTCATAGATGCTGCCTTGAAACAGCGTTCTACATAATAGGGCCTAATAGAGACAGACCTTTCAAAACTCATAACTGTCCAGCTGCAGAGAAGCTCATTATAAAGAACTTTCAACACTAAAAGTTTGAGAGCGGCTCTTGCTTGCTTGCCACTGAAAGCTTCATCGGCAAAGACGCATGCCCATCATATCTCTTGAGACGGACTTCAACTGTCAAGAGGCAAACGCCCCCGCCCCTTACTGTTCTAAGAAAATTAATCTTCCAAAACATTCTGTTAAATAGATGAGTGCCCATGGTAATAGGATATGTGCAGCCACTTTGGTAGACTAACAGCAAATAGAAACACTCAGAAAGACTTTTTCTGTAAGCCGTCTTGAATTAAGTTTTGGGGCGTGAGAGTTCTTAGAGCTATGTTCTTAGCTCTGATGTGTTGATCTATGGAAAGCCCTTACGCAGGTATGGAACTTGTGGAGAGTCTTTAAATTTACATTTGAACAAAATGGAACCATTTATTCAGTGTTTATTAGCGCAGGGTTGTCAACCCTTGTCCTGGGGGCATTTGAGCATTTCAACACAACTGATCCATCTCATTAATGACTCCTCACTAAGTTGAAGAGAGAAAACACTCACATTTCCAGGACCAGGCTTGAGAAGCACTGTTTTAGGAAATAAAAAGTTGTTCTTCTATGCTAGATTAAGCGCAAACAAAGACTACTGACCACTGGATCATTGAAATTGCAAGTCTTGGTGACCTTGTTCTATTTACACTACACTATTGCTTCAGAGAATGCTACTCCGAATAAAGCTGCACAGCTGGTGCCATCAAACCGCAGCTCTAGTGCGAAACAGCATAATACAATGCAGTGTTTCCCCCACACATTAAGGGCTCTTGAGCTTGTGTCCTTCAGGGACAAACTGCAGAACTCCAGAGCTTTTGTTTCAAGGAAACTGCACTAAGTATTACTTCTTTATCCAAAAGGGCAATTCTTGGACCAAGACCAACAATGTTTAAATGGACCACATGTCCGACCCCTTCGCCCTCCCTGTCCCATTCTATTCTGAAGAAGAAGAGAGAAATTTGTTTTTGATAGGAGCCCTTTAATGCAGTGGTTTACTCTGTGCTAATGACTGCTGCATTCTCTTTTGTTTACTTTTTTATTGAACTCTGTCTCCCATAATATCCCACTCTCTCCCATACCCTTGGCTCCATGACTCGCAATAAAACAGGGTTCAGGCGTAAAAGACAAGGCTTATGTAATTAGTGGTCTGAATAGACCTGAAGGATACTCTAATTGCTTTCTCCAGGCTTGAAATAGAAGCAAATAAGTAACGAAAAAGCTGATCAGGGTGTTGCCATTCTATTGCCGAGTGCATACTGAGTGCTAATGCCATTAGCGTGTAGTG
>JBBPCY010000082.1:7510149-7540028 GCA_037974405.1 Brachyalestes nurse
TATATATAAATACCCAGTGCAGCCTACAGAGTTCGTGCTCAGAGCTGAAGTAGTTGGGCTTGCTGTCACTCAGTCTGTCCCGGGCGGCCTGCTCTTTGGCCCATAGGAAAAGAGGGATGGCTGCCTGTTAAAGGAGGAGTTTCTTGCTGACACTGAGCAGAAACAAGTGGCTCATTATTGGGAGCAAACTGCCCCCACGTTCCCCTTGGACTCTGGGAGCAGAGGTTACGCAACGAAGCTTCGATCAGCAGACGGATAAAAATAAACTCTGCCTCCAGTTTGGTGGTGGCCTGTTATAAGCAAAATCCATTCTGGTACACCCGCCATGACGACGTACTGCAATAAGACCTGAGAATGCAAAGCACTCACAATCCGAGTGCCGAAGAGTCGGCTCTTTCTTATGTAAGCCCCTGAACTTTCCTTATCTCCCGCTCGGCTAGTTTAAAAGTTTGCTCTCATCCCTGCCTGACTTCCTGGCGAGGAATGGAAAGTTGCGGACAGGGAGAAGTCCAACTCAGCAATCCCTGGGCTTTTGTTCAATTAATGCCCTTTTGCGGACCCCGCAATTTCTCCTCCCTTGGAGAGAAAAAAAAAAAAGTAAAAAGAAAAGCGCATGAGTCCTCCTGCCATGCTGATTGAAACAGCTGATGCATAAAGTTTAACGTTTCAGCGCTTCAAGAAAATTTTGTCTTCGGGGCAAATAGCGGAATGAGCTCCTTCTCTCCATCTACTTTCAGAGAATCTATAGTGACAACTCTGCATGGTTATAACCGTCAGGACACCGGATGGTGTCAGCAGAATTGGTACACAAACATGCCGCCCTGCTGGTCAGAGCTTTTCAAGGCAGAAGCATACAAATGTTTTTAAAAGTCTATAAAGCATTACATTCTCCAAGAGGCCAAGAGGACAATTTGCTTTGTTAAACAGGGTTTGTGAAGGGAAAGTGACCTTTAGATTTAGGCATTTCAGTGTGATTTAGTTAGATGTTTCAGAATAATTACATAGTACTTTGGAGTTTGCGTCACACACTTACTCCCAAGAAATAACCAAAACTTGTTATGCATTTTAGTGTCATTTAGTTTGGCTTGGGAACTAACACCATGACACCCAATATTATTATCCCATGGAGTACCCCTCACAATTTAATGTAATAAACCTGTTTGATACTGTACTATGTACATGTACTATGATGTAAATGGATGAAAAAAGCTGCAGTAAAGTTACCGCTTTTGTGTTCCCATCAATGTCAACACTCAAACTTACATTCTTGTTCATATTTATCCAATGAATATCTAGATAATGTAGAAGAAATTGTTACCAGAACATGTAGAAACTATGCATTTACTATGGCCAGAGGTTACTGCGACTCTTCAGGGTTTAGATCCCAACTTTGGTGAACTGTTGCCATTCTGGGAGGCAGAATGGAACATGTCTGTGAAACCGGTTGTGGTATTTAATCAAACAGAGCGGCGCAATTAAACGAGGAACCAAAGCGTGGTGCCCATCTCTGCTTATGAGGAGCTCCTGACCGCAGTTATTGCCCTGGCTGATGGCTCGCTGTAATTGTGGTCGTTTGTCATTAGCTGTACCTGATAAACAGTGGGTGGAATGACATACACGGGGGGAGAGGGAGGGAGGGAGGGAGAGAAAGAGAGAGAGAAAGAGAGAGAGAGAGAGAGATGTACGAAAATAAATGGAGCTTTTGTTCAGTCTCACCATGCAGTACGCCCACACAACTCTTCTGACTGAGTTAATAGTCATGCACCTCGTAGGTACACTATTCTCATTGTTACAGCTCTATTATCAGGGGGACGGGTGCATAAATGCATGGATGGATCGATGGATGTGACATGTGCAGCAACATAAGCAGGTCACTGCATTGGCGATGGACGAGTAGACACATCAGGGGAAGAGTAGTGAGCACACGTGAAGTGAACATACACTCTTACACAAGGGATTCTACACACTCAGATAAGGATGCCAGAAGCGTGTCCATGGATTTTTCTTTAACCTTTAGAATGTGAGCTGCATGGATCTGTACCAGAGACACAACAAATGATAAATTGTTGACAAGCCCCCGTTTTGTGTTAATGCCCAAATTTCTTTTATTTTAGGTCTAAGAAGCAAATGCAAAAATACACGAGATCTCCGAACCTGGGAGAACTTTCAGGATAATCTTGGCCCACAAGTGGGTGGGGAAAACCGGCAGAGGGAGAGGGTCCGGAGAGCAGTTGAACGATGGTGTGCCGAATGAAAGAGCAGCAAATCAGGAGCGTGTATGAGAGAAAACAGTTTTAGACAGTTTTACACCACCTGTATTTGTTGAAATCCACTTTTATTTGTTGAAATCCACTTTTATTTGTTTACACCACCTTTATTTGTTTTACTAAAGGTTCTAAAGGTTAAAGTGAAGTTTTTGTAGAAGAGAGAACCTCCACAGAACATAACGGTTACTGGAAGAAACCTGAAATAGTTTTTTTTTAGTGAATCCTGAAAGGTTTCACATCCACAACATCACTCCAAGAACCCTTTGCAGCACATTCTGTAGGGTTAAGGACTATAAGTTCTAAAACTTCAAGCAGTTTTAAGACTGAATGCATCCATTATTTACAGCTGAAGGAAACTATAGTTTATTGGATTAAAAGGCAGTACAATGACATAATGAGTCATATATAATAGTACAAGTCTACTATCTAGAACTAAAACTGAATATGTGTTGTAATATATTCAGGGCAGCTGGGTGGCCTAGTGGTTAGGGCATTGGGCCTGCAATCAGAAGGTTGGGGGTTTGATCCCAACTGCTAGTGTCACTGCTGAGGTACCTTTGAGCAAGTTACCGTCCCCACACTGCTCCCTGGGTGCCCCTTGATCGGCGGCAGCCCACTGTCTCACTTGGTGAATGGGTTAAAACGCAGAGAAAGAATTTCACATTGTGCTGTGGTGTGTTCACACATGACTTTAAATTAAAAAGTAAGCAATTTCTCTTACTGCGCTTTTTCTGGGTGTTTACTATTTAGAACATTTTATGGTTTACTTCCTTGCCCAAATGTGTGAAGTTAAAGTGAATGGTATTTTGGAGTTACTGAACCTGTTGGGCTTTTCAGTGTGATTTAGTTAGACATTCTAGGTGTGCTCCCTGTTTTCCAAAATAATTACACAGTACTTTGGAGTCTACGTCACACATTTACTCCCAGGAATTACATGGGACATGTTGAGTATTTTGATGTAAATTAGTTCAATTGTCTTGGAACCTACCATCATGACACCAAAAATGATCACCCCATGGAGTACCTCACATATACGTTTTTAACATCTAGATCAATTTTTTAGCATAATTTAGCTCAAATGTTATGGAACTCAACATCTTGATGCCAAAAATGATGACCTGGTGTTTTGGAGTATCGAAAGGACTGTAAAAAAAAACTAAATAAATAAATAAAATAAAAAACATAATTCTATCTTTCATTTTTACAAAAAATCATTACTGGCACTACTCTACTATTCTACATATGCAAAGGATCTCAGGCTTGTGGCACAAAGCAGTGAAGTGGCAATGAGTGACAACACAAAAGCTCCCAGGATATTTCCCTTTCTAGACGAGGGGTAGAAAAAAATCTGGAGAGATTCTTTCTCCCTCATTATCATCCCCTCTCTACTCCCGCTTCCATGCTCTCCTCCCTCGTTTTGCCGGCACTCATATGGATGGTGCTTTCGATGATGTATGTCATCAGCAGTGTGCACCAAAAAGCTGTCTGATACCCCATTACCGGCATGAGAATGTGCTGTGACTCGTGAAAACAAACAGCATTCGTTTCCAGTCATTTCCATCCCGTTCCCTGTGGCAAACCCTGCATTCCGGCAAAAAAAAAAAAAAAAAAAAGAAGAACGGGAAAATAAAAGTGCCAAGCTGCTCTAAAATCACATATTGGGGAGGGGGAAGACGCAGAACAGAACATATTGTAGCCTGGTGCTTCAAATTGCATAAAGCTGGCTTATTGCAAATAAATATGAAAAGACAATATTAAATGCCATGAGCGATTGAGAGGGCTCTCCAGTGAAAACGTTTTAATCGCCAGCGTAATCTGAAGTGCACTGGATGTAAAATCACATTTTCACTAATGCTCAGATTTCAGCGTCGGGAACATAGCACAAACACATCCGTCACGAATAGCCGAAAGACTCATATGTGGATGAATGTCAGTAACAGTAACAACTGTCTTTTCCCTGCTATGATTCATTCGTTGTTCCTTAAAATAATGCGAGAATGATGAGTAGCCCACTATATCGTACAGGTTTGCACAAAGGTGTTTAACATGAACTTTTAAATTGAACTGGGAGATTAAACATAAGGTCATCTTTGGCACAGTCAAGACATTTTTCATTTTCTGCAATTCCCTCAGTGAGCACTGTGTTTCTCTCTTCTTATGGTTTTCCTAAACCAGAGGTCATTCCTTCGAAAAGTCTTCTGTATGTTCTTGGTTTTTGAAGGTTCTGGAGTTGAAACGATCACAGCAGTGATATCTCTTCGGTTGAAGTTAGTATTTTACTGGCTGCATCTCTTTGGCACCATATACACCACAATTGTAGTGCAGTCCCCAGCGATACACATTTCCTAACACATATCTCTTTGAATCAAACCCCACAGGTCTGTACCAAGAATTTAATGAGCAGGAAGACTTTGCCGATACTAATCTTGCATTAGATACCATTAAACATGCAGAGGAACTCCCATTTTTTGATCACATCTGCAGTGTTGACAGAATCAGAATTAGAAATTTCAGCTTCTACAGTGCATAATCACTTAAGCCGCAGTGACATTCACCTTTGATTCTTCTACACTGGCCTTGGCACAAAAGCATAGGTTCTGAGTGTCACCTCAAGTGCCAGCTCCCTGGTTGATCATTTTACTGGCGATAACTTAAGATTCCCCTGATCTGCAGGGTGATTGGGTCATCAGACTTAACTATTGGGGTTCGCACGCATGTCAGCATAACCTTGAGCCTGACATCTCGCTCCATTCAGAATTCAAGCCGGCTCCTTCTCATCCAACAGGGAGAACTTCCAAAACCTGTCAGAATGACAAGGGAGTGCCCTGAGGGGGGAGGGAAAAAAAAGAGATAGGCGATTTACATGAAGAAATAAAGTTGGGTCTCTCTCTTTTGACAGAATACATTATCCGTTTTACTGATTGGCCAGTAACAAACAGTAGCAGGCTGTGACGGTTACTTAATCCTCTGTAACTGCAAGCATCGAGAGCTAAATGGTGCATTATTAATGGACCATTTTATCCACTTTTGTCTCTCTCTCTTCCTAGATCCGTGCTGCAGTGGTTGAACCGGGTGCAGTCCTTCCTCTACTGCAATGAGAATGGCTTCTGGGGCACGTTCTTGGAGAGCCAGCGGACGTGTGTGTGTCACACAGGCGTCACCTTGTGCCAGCGGCCCATCCCCTGCGTGATTGGTGGCAACAACAGCTGTGCCATGTGCAGCCTGGCCAACATCTCGCAGTGCGGCTCATGCAACAAGGGCTACAAGCTGTACCGCGGGCGCTGTGAGCCGCAGAACGTGGACTCAGAACGCAGCGAGCAGTTCATCAGCTTCGAGACGGACCTGGACTTTCAGGATCTGGAGCTCAAGTACCTGCTGCAGAAGATGGACTCGCGCCTCTACATCCACACCACCTTCATCAGTAACGAAGTGCGCCTGGAGACTTTCTTCGACCCGCGCTGGCGCAAGCGCATGTCCCTGACGCTCAAGAGCAACAAGAACCGCATGGACTACCTGCACATGATGGTGGGATTGTCTATGAAGATATGCCAGATGAGGAACAGCAGTGTGGATCCCATGTTCTTTGTTTATGTCAATCCGTTTAGTGGCAGCCACTCAGAAGGCTGGAGCATGCCCTTCGGCGAGCACGGATACCCTCGGTGGGAAAAGGTACGGCTGCAGAATTCCCAGTGCTTCAACTGGACCTTGCTTCTGGGCAACCGCTGGAAGACTTTCTTCGAGACGGTGCATATCTACTTGCGCAGTCGAGCGAAGGTGCCTACCGTCCTCCGCAACGATACAGGCCAAGGTCCAGTGGACCTGTCTGACCCCAACAAGCGGCAGATCTACATCAAGATATCTGACATCCAGGTATTCGGTTACAGCCTGCGCTTCAATGCCGATTTGTTGAGGAGTGCGGTACAACAGGTCAACCAGTCCTACACACAAGGAACCCAGTTCTACTCCTCGTCCTCCATCATGCTTCTGCTGCTGGACATTCGGGAGAGGATTAACCGCCTTGCCCCTCCAGTGGCCCCCGGGAAACCACAGCTGGACCTGTTCTCCTGTATGCTGAAGCACCGGCTGAAGCTCAACAACAGCGAGATGATCCGAGTCAACCATGCCTTGGACATGTACAACACAGAAATCTTGAAACAGTCGGACCATCTGACTACCAAACTTTGCTGAAATTGAAAAGCTAGAGAAAGAAAGCCAATCTACTACTGAATATAAACAGTTTGGAGAGGACAAAACAACAACAACAGCGGCGGCAACAACAACAAAAAAATAAACAAACAAATCCTTTTTATTTTTCTTTTGGTTTGTTTTTTCATTCGGGACCTTTTTCCGTTCTGCTTTTTTGATGTACTATTAACAACTTTGTAAGTGTAATTGTTAAATAAGAAACTAAAAATGCAGCGATTAAGTCTTTTAGTTCACTAAAGAAGATTAATGAAAGGAAAAAAAAAAGAACATGACTGTACCATATTTGTCCGAGCATGTCTGTCACTTCCTAATGGAGCATTAAGAGAAAATGAAAAGAAAAGAAAAGTAAAGAAAAAAAGAAGAAAAGGAAAAAAAAATATATATATATATTCAACATCTGGTGACAAAGAGGCCTTGAATATTACTCAGAGGGATCAAAGGTACATCTAAAACTGCCATTCTTTACTGGGTAACATTTTTAATAATGTAACAATGCAGACCAGAGGTTTCATCTTTTAATTTGAAGAATTACCGTCACACCGTCCTGCCAGGCTTTGGTCTGTAATTTGAGGACACAAAGTTAGTATGTTGGCTGTATAGTGTTCTTTCATACTACCCTGGAACATCCCTCTGAGTGTAACTGGCCGTGATTTGAGTACAGGCATGTTACCAGGTGACCAGCCAGCCAGTCATTTTGCTCTAAAACACAGTCAGCTGTTTATAGCTCTAGTTTTGTTGATGCTAACGCTAATCGCCATATGCTAGTCTGATGTGTCATTTGAGCGTGAGTGACCTAAGCTGAATCTTGTTTGTTGGGCTACCTCTGGTGTGTTCTCTCCATCCCTGTTCTTCTGCAAGGTAAAGTCCCTCGGTATGTCCCAGAGCGCAGCATCTACGATCCCGAAGATGAACAATCAATGCAAATCTGTAAAACCCAGCTTCACAAAATGCATAGCCTGTGACTGCTGATGTGTCTAGCTTGTCCTTTCTTTCTTTCTTTCCTTCTTTTTTTTCCCTCTTCTCAGCGCCGAGGGTCATTGGGTCACACTTGCAAGAGACTGACATAAAGCCATACATTTTCCAGAGGGATGGTGAATAAAGAGAGGCTTGTACACATTTATTTTGTGAAACAGAAATTCCTGTACATGTTTCAGATATTTCTTTTTCTTTTTCATGTTTTTAAATTCTAACGAAAGATGCACTGCTCAGATGGAATGTAGTCAGCTTTCAAATTACAGCAACTTTCTTGGCATTTCTGTCAGTTGCAGAGCTTAACACCAGTGAAATTAAAGCTTTGAATATGCCGAATATGTTGATTTTAGGCTCACAGTCAACTATATTGTACGTGTACACATTCTTTTTTGAAATGTTTCCTTTTGTATCTTCTATTCCTTAGTACAATTCAGGTCTAACATCGCTGGCTGATTGTTCGTTTTATTCATACAGCTTGTCTAAGTTACGCTAGAGTCAATAGTATTGGAGTAGAAGGAACATTCCACCATCCTGATAAATCCTGAATATGATTATTTTTTATTGATATGTTATTATCCGGTCTTATTAAGTGCCTGTTACCTGTTACCTATCCCTTTAACCACTTTCAAAAGGTTTTTTTTCATCACGATCTTGCAGACATAACGCTATAACCCATACAATGATGCCCCATTGGTCAGTAGGAAGAGGGCAAAAGGAAAGCTTCGTCAGTCCATGCTGTATTCTGCATGTATTGAAAAATAATCATTTTGCGAGGGGCCGTGAGTGTCCCCCCCTTTACTGAAAACACTTAAAATGTATATTATATGTGTAAATAGCTACATTGCCTTGGTATAGCCATGGAATCCAAATGCTTTTCTTAGATCATCGCGATTCTATGGGGAGCAGCTTCAGTCCATAGCAACTCTAGCACAAGAAACGTAAGGATTGCAAGTATTGCCCCCCATTCCCACCCCCTCCCACACACACACAAACACACACACACACACACACACATACACACACACACACACACACGCACATACACACACACTCTGAAAGTTGTTCTGTTACGATAAAAGAAGAAAAAAAAATCACCAGCCGATACCAAACCTCACTCTAACCAGCCCCCCCCGCCCCCGCCCCTACCCCTCATTGCATAAAGCACATAAGCTGTCTTTTCTTACGCCTCTTTTACAGAAGGTCATGTACAATACAGCCACGCCTTTTTCCTGTAGGTCTTTCAGTGGGTTTCGGTTTGATCGGCAAACAGCTTTCAATACCTTGTCTATGTAATTTCTGCTGTTCTGTTGGAAACAAAAAAGAGAAAAAAAAGTCTATATCAGCTTTCTTCAAATGAATGTTTCATATAATAATCTATTTCTCATTAAAAAAATGCTATATTTAATAAGAAGGAGCAGTGCTTGTCTGTACCACTTTTAAGTGAGGTCCAGAAAACGTTGCTTGGGGAAAATAGTATTTATTTTAAGGAGATGAAATGATTAGCAGTGTCATGAGGAATCGATAGTTGTCCTGCGCTGCTGACTCAATATTTGGGACAGTTTTTGTTAGTTTAGGCTTCATTTCAGGTCTGTGATTTCACTGCCAAAACAGTTCTCTGTGCTGAAATTCGGGGTTGTAAGGCAAAGTCCCTACAGATGCTAACTGACAATATACCCCTAGGCCATTGGCCACAGTCAAAAAAAGGCTTTTTATTGAAAAATCTCTGACTTTACACCATGTGTTTAAGCAATTGTTCTCAAGCCAGTGCCCTCTATACTGATCCCCCCACCCCAAACTAATAGGGTCCACAAATTAAATCGCTAAGAAGTCAAACACAAATTGACGCTGTACAAAACCTTTGTATAATTTGAAAATACCTGCTATCCCTTTACATTAAATAAATGTTTCACGAGGAACGAACCAATATACATTAGAACTTGGAATAAAATCACCTAATGTTAACTTCTTTACAAGTTAAGAATGCTTTTCTTTCAAAGCTTCCATTTCTGAGATGCAATGTTTCTTCCGGCGACACCGAAATATTGCATATATGCAGCAAGCAACTTAACACCACTAAAGGTGAACTACAAAATGATGACTGGGTCTCATCTGCAGCTGCACTGTCCAACAACTCTTCTCAGGCCACAACAGCACATTCATCCTATCTTACAGGCTTTTTTCTTTGTAATTCTATGTATTATTTGCATTGTGAAATATAAAATCACCTAAAACAACTACTTCATGTGGTAAAAGGGAACTGAAACATTCAAAGTATTTGTATATGATTCGCTTGTTACCAGATTTTCAAATGTGCGGGGAAAAATACAAATTTCAGAATTAATATAAATAACAGTCATACAATATGAAAGTGATTTTATGAGTGATTTGATGTATAGTAGTGTTCTCGTTTAGTCATTACTTAAACCTCTCCTAGAAAAAGCTCAGTATCTGTTGTCAGCTGATTCCTGGTTTGTCTAATCAGTGCTTCATTCAGTTAAATCAGGTGTACTGCTGATATAACTAATCTGTGTGATGAACAGGGGGCCTCACAGAGAAAGCTGGAGCCAATCTTTAATTCTTAATCTAGATTTAAAAAATATCAATTACTGTTTCTCACAAATACGAAATTCTTATCATTTTGCATTATTGCATGTCAGTCAGACACAACTTGACAGGAGAAGTGAAGAACACTGATGGTTTCATTACAGTGTCTTCTGTCAAGGGGTGGAATATATTAGCCAGTGAGTGAACAGTCAGGTCTAGAAGTAAATGTTGGAAGCTGGAAAAATGGGCCAAACTGTGATGGGTGGACAGCCAACATCTCCAAAATGGCTGCTTTTCTGGGGTTTCAAAGTACCTGGTGGTCAGTACCTACCAAAAGTGGTCCAAGGAAGGAGAGCACACAGTGAAGTGAAAGTGATCATTTTGTAATTCGTGAACACACCACAGCATACAGTGTGAACAGAACGAAATTCTCCCTCTGCATTTAACACATTTACCAAGTAATGCAGCAAGCAGACAGGAACACAGCTTCCAGGGAGCAGTGTGTTGGGATGGTACCTTCCTCAAGGGTAGCTCAGAAGCACCACTTGCAGTCCTGGGATTCAAACCCACAGCATTCTAATCACAGGGGTAACACCCTAACCGCTAGGCCACCAGCTGCCCCCTGCGGGATGTGGGGATGCATAGCTGCAGACTGGTCAGAGTGCCCATGCTGGTCCCTTTCCACCACCAAAAGCCAATGGACATCAGAACTGGACCATGAAGCTATGGAAGAAGGTATGCTGGTCTTGCTCAGATTTTCTTCAACATCATTTTGATGCCGTGTGTGCGTGCGAGTGCGTGTGTGTGTATGGGTGTATGAGACCCGACACAATTTTAGCCAGGTGGTTTTAATACTATGACTGAATGTTGTATATAAAGAAACTTATGTTGTGATTATAAATACAGAATATCTCTCTCTCTCTCTATGTATTTTTCTTATGTGCCCTTAAGCCTTAGCACTAAAGACAGAAAGCAAACAAGGCAGTTTCACCATTAAAATGATACTGAATGTGCTACTACTGTGAAATTAACTGCTACTGTGGAGAAGGGAGTTTTACCAAAAGGAAATCATCGACCCTGCAGACATCAACAAAAGATAATAATTAACTTGACATTTTGTTTGTTATGAGAAGAAATGAAAAAAGTAAAAGGTATTTTTTAAAAAGCAGAATAGAAGAAAATGATCATTAACATATCAAACTCATACTACATTTGAAATTAAAAGCTGCTCTGAGTTTAAATAAAGAATATAGCAACTAACTAAAGATTTAAAGAAACTCATAAGAGCAAAAAAACATATATTTCCCTCAGATGAGTGATGATAGCAAAATGCCTTCTACCTGCTTCTATAGTCAGGTTTATTAGGATACTGAGCAAGAATAAAGTGGAGAATGAGGTATTGGACTGACTTTTTGTGTGTTAAAACTCTCCAACACGTTTCAGTGTGATGAAAGGCATTGACTGAATCCGCCAGACCTCCTAAACTAACATTTCATGAGCGTGCTGCTATTTTTGGTTTGATTTAGCAACCTTTTAACAAGCGCTCCAGTAGCCAAGTGAAGTGTGCAGGCTATGATTCAACCACCAGCGCATTCAACAACCATGCTCTGCAGGAGAGGAGCACACAGCCCAAAGATAGACTGATCTGTTTGGAGAAAAATGACATTGCCTGAAGTTTATAGTCTGTGGTTCCAGCAGGTGCTCATGATTCACCAAGCAGAACAGTTTTCATTTTTTTCTTTTTTTTCCCACTAGTTTTGTTGATAAGACCACATATAAAACGAGTAACCTAAAAACTAGAGCAACTAGCACTTTTAAACATTCAGTCCACAGCATTTTTCAGACTTCACCAAGGTTATATGCATACACAGCCCAGTTTCAGAAGAAACCCAGAGCCCACTGAAACAGTGATGCCAATATAAGCATAGAACTGCACTGGCAACTGTAAAGAACTGCTATTTTCATCAGTATGGTAACAAATTTAAACAAACTGCCATAGTCGTACCATAGCTGAATTTAATGCTGTATTAAAAATGTAATAGCGCAGACCCTTCCTTCAGTCAAAGATTATCATCAGAGAATGATGAGCACTGTCACTCAGTTTAAACAGCTGCGATTTCTGCCAACATTAACTAGCCAAATTTGCTGATTTTAACTACAAGTACACTTATCCACATTATATGGCATCATCCACTCCTAGAAAACCCCTAAGTTTTTCATGACAATCAGTGTGTGATGAGAAATTAAAAGATACCCAACCAGAACCACGCAGTCTGATCGATAAGCTTTGGAACGTGGACTAAACCATCAAGGATTAACAGAGTTTGGGGTTCTACACTATATCTCGGTAAGAAAAAGCATAGAGGCAACGTACTTAGCATTTCTCATACTTAGATAGTTTTAAAAAATTAAAAGACAAATAACTACTTTTGTAAGTTGATCATATACAGTAAAATAGTAGAAATATTTACTTTTTATTTCTTGAAATATGTAAAATTGTCTGTAAATGTATTTACATAATTTTACTGGATAGGATACTTTGCTTGAGTGAAAATGTCTAGAAATAAGAAAGAAAAATGTTAAATGGTAAGTCCAGTAGTAAGTGCAATCAGTACAAATTAAGATTATGTTCAGAAATACAGTAGAGAAGTCTAATCTAATGTTATAAAACAATGATGACAAAACAAGCCTTAGTGGTCAAGGCAGCAATGTTTTAAGGTTCTTTAACCCATCTAAAAAGTGTGTTCTTTAATTAACCATTCATAATTTCTAGCAGAATATTTCTAGTTTATTTCAGCTTATTCTGCCAAAATCATGAGCTGAGTCTGCTGTATACACTTTCATTCATTTCCCCTTGTCACTAAATATGACCATATGACATGAAATTTGAGTTTTTGAACACCTGTTGGGAATTATTTGCAAGGGTGTTAGAATGTAGTGGATAAGATCACTGCCTTTCATGCAGCAGGCTAGAGTTTCTTCCCAGTCAAGAACATCAAACTGTACCGATACAGGTCCTTGGGCAAGAAGCTTAACACTAGAACCACCAAGGGGTCATTTTTACCCCCTGGTGTTTTCAAAGGCTTGTAGTTCTGTTAAAATAAAACCTCTACATCTCTAAGTTCATGACTTTTCTTAAAATGGCTTTATTAATCATCTGGTGGATTTTGGTGAGTGTGTGATGAAAAGAAAAATAAATCTGACCATTTATACCTAGAACCGCCGAGGAGTCATTTTTACCCCCTCATTTAGATCAGCCGTCATTTTTCACGCCACGCCCCTCCCACCAGCCCGGTTGCTTAGCAATGCTAGACGCTTGTGACGTCATCCGACTTTGACAGCGCACCATCGATTAAAATACTGCGAAATTTAAGACATAGACCCGTACAAAAGATATATGACGGCCAAAGAAGCCTGGCTGCTGTACCAGGATCTGAGCGAGGGAGAGTCAGAAGGAGGAGGGATCACTGTGGATGTGAGTGAAAAAATCCGCAAAAATATATATTTTAAACACTTATTTTGCTGCCATTAATATTTTAAAAAAGAAGATAGTAATAAGCCACTTCACAGCTTCTAGAAATTACATCTTAGCATCGCTGATGCTATTGCAGCAGAGGGGTCAAAATGACACCCCTTGGCGGTTCTAGGGGGGGCTGGAATGTTGGCTTTTCTAATGTTAATGCTATATTCACTCTGGATCAGAGCATCTGCCAAGTGTCATTAAAGCAAAGGATGGTCCTCAAACGTTTGACTTATTACTTTTTACAAACATTCTTATGTTATTTTAACTACATGTTTCTTTTATTGCCAACATTACAGTGTGAAACATACGCTTTTGTACAAAATTTTTCAGAATTGTAAATAGTTCGTCTAGGCATGCCCTAGGAAGGTCATTTTTTTCTATCATAATTCTAAATAATCAAGTTACGATATGAACTGACTACACTCCACAAATGTGACCCAGTAAAACAAAGCAAAGTTTGCACCACCGTACACTTTTGCTATCGTCATCCAACTGGAAATGCTGATTAATGGCATGTTTTATGAGTTCTAATGAAGCGAACAAGGCAGTGTGTGTGTGTGTGTGTTTCAGCAATATCCTGTCGTTGTGCCTGCACCTGAACTGCCAGCATCCGGCTTTGCCAGGTTGTAATTACAGCGTTTGGATGAATCACACTGTTTTGTGTTTAATGTATCGTGAGGACATTGCTAAGATGATAAATAAGACCTCCACCCAGCCATCGGTAACAATTGACTTAAAGAGCACGAGTTTCACGCCACGTTCTCCTCCCTCGGTTGCCGCTGGAATGTCTAAACTTTCGAAACTTTTTTTTTTTCTTTTCAACAAGTACAGCTAAAAGCTAAATGAAATGCGCATCCACATCAATCACGAAGCTCCTTCCGAGAGCCAGAGTTCTCGGAAGTATCACTTCTGCTCAGCCGTTAACAATGAGACATTTATTGTTCCAGGCTCCAAATAAGTGAGAAAAAGCTAAAAATATATGGAAAAAATTGGTGTCGATGCTCATAGCAGGCTTAACAAGTTGTTGTTCACCGACTGTGGAAAGGAGAGAAAAGGGGGGTATGATTTTAATTTCCATCTACCGGCTGCCAAAATGAATTCATTCCCCGCTGGTAATAGACTCTGTTCCCTGGACTATATAAAATGTAAAATGTGCTTCACATTCCCCTTGCCTGCATCCGCCATGTTCAGCACCTAGCCAGCACCGTTCCTCTTTCACAGCCACAGCTCAGTGAGCCCTGTCTGTGCACTGGGAAAAATGGAAGGCAAAAAAATAGTCTGCTCTGGCGGCATACAGGAAACGGCAAAATCTGCCATCTGTACTGCTGCTCAGGAAAGGTAGCAGCAATACAGCTATGGTAATAAAAAAACAAGACATCTATATCCATATATACTCAAACAAACACAATAACATCCAGCAACCCAGCAGAAATATCTGCACACCAAATGCAGCTCCTGGGGGCACTGAAAGGTTTGCTTTCTCTCATTTCTTCAGGATAAACAATAAAGACTTTTTATTCATTGCCTTTTTTGCTCATCCTTTCCACAGGTGAAAATAACAGGTGCACACACACACACACATATATATATATGAAGGTGTAAATGTCACTCAGTTGAAAATAACAAGTGAGTCTAGAATACAGTCAAATCTCAAATCAATTCAAATCCATGATTCAATACACTCAAATTTTAAAGGGAGTAGAAAGTTTCAGGTCAAGTCCCAAGTCATTACAGGTTGAGTTTCAAGTGAAGTCATGAGTCAATACAGGCAAGTCTCAAATTGAATTCCGAGTCAGTACTGCCAAGGTGTGATTTGAGTACTAAGTCAAAACAGACAAGTATCAGGTCAAGTCCTGAGTCAATACAGTCATTTCTCAAGATGAATGTTAAGTCAGTTCTCTCAAGTCATGATTCGAGTACCAAGTGCCAGGGCAGCTAAATATACAGTTGAGTCATGAGTCAAAACAGACAAGTTTTAGTGCAGACAAGTCTCTGGATGAGTCTTAAGTAAATACAGTCAAGTTTAAAGTCAAGTTCGGAGTCAAAACTGGCAAGTCTTAAGTTGAATTCTCAGTCATTTTTCTCAAGTCCCTCAAAATGTGATTCAAGGACCAAGTAAGTGTATGTAAGTCTCCAAAGACTCAAAGTTGAGTCTAAGTGAATGGTGAGTCAGTACCGGTTTGAAAGCATTTTGACACAAAACATCAAAAATACACTTAGCTTCATGGTCATAGACTGCATTCAGGAGAAACAACAGTACAATAATCATTTTTACATTCATCTCTCAATTACTAATATACTTTTTACTTATTTCTATGGAAATATTGTATATGTATAATCCTATATCTAGCAGTCATTGTGCCTGATAGACAAATAATATCATCTGCCCTAATCCAGTTCTAACAGTAGGAGGCTGCTGATGAAAGGTTATAATATTTCTGTCCATTCTGAACATTAGGCTGTCCTGAATAAACGGTGCTCATTGACTCAATACAGAATGAGGAAAGCAGTGAATTTCTCCATTAGCCATTTGAAGTGTAGACTTTATTGCGTTGGGGAGGATTAAAATGAATTAGTAGAAAAGACAGTTATTTTAATATGAGTTAAAAGTAACTTAAGTTCAAACAAGTTGACTCTACAAATAAAGGGTTACCCTTCATTTTTCCTACTAATTATTACTACTTACAAAAAAAAACGTATCATTAGAATAATTGTATATATGCGCAGTATTTATAGTAGGGCTGTAAATCACCACAGAAGTGATGATACGATACTATCACAATATTTAGGCCACAACACGGTATTTCAGTAAACTTAATCACGGTTCAGCAGTCACGACATCAGATTCTTGTAGATTTTTTCTGCGAACTGAACTAATAATTGTTTGTAGAATCCACCGCACCTACGTGGAAACTGCATATATCCTCTTAATTTTTGTGACGTCCGGGCTTGGAACATAACCCCTGCGATAAGCGGGGGTTTACTGTATTGAGCTTCCTTGACTGAAAGCAGCTGTCTTGGCGAATCCTTTCCAATTCTCACCTTATGTAAGTGGAGAATAAGGTCTTGCGCCACCTTGTGGAAGATATTGGAGGCAGAAGATACAATCAGAGTAGACCAAGAATGAATTACATACATTTAAAATGATCAAATAATTCTTAATAAATAAATGTTGGTCCCACTTTACTGATATAACTTGCAAAAAAAATGCGGTACTACACCGTGTTCTCTCCCACATCTAATCTACAGCAAAAACAGCAATTTTGGACACCAGTAGTATAAATGAAGAAATACGTCTTGAATAAATACAGACAGATTTCAAAGCCAACTTCCCTTTTCACTGACAGGATCTCATACTGCTGAGTTGAGCCTCTAATACAAAGCAAACAAATAAATACAAATGAATGAGATCTTATTGCATAAAAACAAATGCTGTTTATGGAATTTTTGCTAAAACATCCACAGTCACGAGACTTTCAATTTGTCAGTCCAGTAACATCCTCAAAATGACTTGTGTTCCATTTCAGCTTCCTATGAAGTGCCCCATTAACTCAATAATAATGATGCTTATGTGCTTTGGCAGGTTTATAAAAACCAACCAACAAACAACTGCAACAAATGATAAAAAAAATGGACTGGTAATTTGCTCAAAGGCACTACAGTTATTAAAGCCCATATATCTTCATACAAAGCTGTGCTTCTGTGGAGGGAGAAGCACCATTACACACACGAGGACAATAAGGTGTAGAATTTGTCTTTGCTACCAGAGTCTCAGGGTCATGTTAATCTGTGTGATGTGTCACTGTAAAAGAAGAAAGATGGCACTAGCACCTTGACCTGATTTATGCTCATCAAGCCATATGAGATGCCTACAACAGATTCTCTGGAAAAGAAGATTTAATAAACATTGCTTTTCAAAATGACCAATTTTCTATGTGGAATGATGGTGTTATCCACTATGCCAGTCAACTTTGCTCCTGGATATGAACTAGTTGGACATATGAACTCAGAAGTCCTTAATTTGAACAGATTATTGTTAAGTAGGGGTATGCAGGTCAGAACCAAGCCTAGTCAGCGAGGATTGCTGAACACTGCACTACACCATAAGTTACACTGCATTTTTTGTTATCTCTCTTATACAGCATATTTGGGTTTTACATTCAATTGTTATTTGCGAAGCATATTGGGAAAGTGGTCAGTACTTGGTGTGCAATCTTGAGCACACTAGTAATAATGAGGGTGGAACCTTCCAGTATTTGTTATGTTTTGTTCATAAGCCTTCAGGTTTTGTTAATATAATGTTTATTTGTCCAAAATTTTTACATTCCTACCCCAAAGACATATGATGACATATAATACATTTAACATATTTTGCTATTCTAACCAGTTTCAGTTAAATAGCTCATCCCAGTATGTTTACTATAAGTAGACATTTGATTACTGTAGGTTTAATGACATGGTATAAGTGCAGTAACTGCTGTAATGTGGTGATCAGTTCACAGTGTGTTTGATAAAAAGTAGACCACTATGCCTCTGTGACAAATTCTCTGAGCTATGTAACTGTATTCATAATTGTAATTGGCATTTGGTATTGGAACGTAGATGGATTGGAAAAATGGATGCAGTAAGAAGTGCAGTCAAGTACTGTAATTGCGTGATACAGTGCAGTAAATCACTGGATAAACCAGTGAATTACCTTTTTCAGCCATTTCTGTTAAATGGGGCTGGTGGTTAGTGCTCTTGAGCTGTTCAACCTTATAGCTCTGCTTTGGTGGTGTACACTTAGAAAAATAGTTCATGTTCAGTTTATGTTCAGTCTTAGTCGGTGGTGGAAAAACATGGTATTGGGGTATGGCCTACAATTAATAACCCTACAAAATGCTCTTATGTTCGGCTTTAGTAGATGGTCTTATGGAGTAAGTGTACCAGTTGTACAGATTTTAAGCGGAAATTTAACAACTCAAAGCAGAGGAAAAACGTTCAAGGACTTTCAGTGAGACCTTGGTGGTATCTTGGTAGATGAAACCAAGTGAAGGTCTCCCATTGGTTTGGCCCTTAGGCGCTGGACTGAAAGACTTATAAATTAGACAAATTGCCAAAATAATTAGAATCATAGGAACTGACCAATCATTTTAGATTTTTAATGGGTTAGACCAGTGTCAAAGGAATAAATGTCACCTTCTGGAAGTTCTAGAGACTAACTAGGATTCAGTCAATTGATAGTGGATGCAGGTCTATGCCATATCTCTTTACTGAAGGAGTCACTGTAAAATGTACAAGGTCATATTATCAGTTACAACCCTCAACACCAGGGCTCTCATTTATAACCATTGCGTATGCAAAAAACGGGACCTAAAAGATGCGTACGCCTCTTCCTAGGCATACGTTGCGATCTATAGAAAAAAACTTGACGGCAGAATGTTCTTTTTTTTCTTTGTCACCCCACTACTCTGACCACCAAACAGTTTTTTTCGGCCTTCCACTTCACCCACAAAGCTATCTCGGTTTTAGAAATTTCCTGCTTTTCCCCTGCCATGATGCCATTTTTTCAGGTTTACATCGGAGTCTTAAATATTCATGATGCGATTTGCATTTACCATGTATGGTTGAACGGGGGCATGTCAAACAATCCCAGGTAGAGTGCGATTTATAAAGCGTATTTTGCTTGCAAGTGTGGGTGCGCACGTTTTCATAAATCTGACTTTTTCTTTGCCTATGCCATTTTCGTCTTTTGGTCGTACGTGCACTTTTAGTATGAGTTCTACGCCAGGTTTTAGAAATGAGACCCCTGGTCTTTTTCAGATGATCTTATGGAGTAGGTGTACCAGGTAAACAGCTTTAAAGCAGAACATTAACAACTTCAAGCAGAAAAAAAAAAAAGTTCAAGCATTTCCAGCGGGACTGAAAGTGGAGGCCACAGATCATTGAACATGAAGTGTGGGGTGACTTTCCACAGCGGCTGGGTAAAACAGAAAGGGAACAACAACACAAAAAAAATTCCTCCTCTAGATCTCCTTCCTCCTTCATGGCACTCTTTGTCCTGTCCTTAATCACCATGGTGACATCGCGAATGCTGGAGGCTGCTCCTATGGCGGAGCGTAATTGGAGCACAGCAGAGTGACCCAGTATAATAGGATTACACTGAAAGCACTTCAGAGGGGAACTACAACCCCCCTAATCCTGTTCTCCTTCAGGTCCTCTTCCTGCTTCCTGGTGGCGCGCGCCTCCTACGCAGTGGCTCGCCAAGTGGAAGGACCCAGAGAAAGAGTGTCATCAAGGCTATAAGGTTCCACGACTCGCATGATGGGGAGTGGAACTGATGAACTGAGCAGCTTTAACAAGTTATGAGTGGCTCTTTCTCTAACATTAGAGTAGAAATAAAGAAGAAAGCGCATCTAATATAGTGTAGGATGAAGCCAGTCCCGTTCTATTTAACATTTAATGTATTTTTAAACATTTAATATATGTAATACATGTACTAATTTTTAGGAACATGTGCATCATTTTTGCTCATTTTCAAAAGAATAGTAATTCAAAATAATTCAGTTGAATTATTGAATTATTATAAAAGAAGTATTATAGTAATCATTGTTGGGTTTGGTAGTATATTGGTAGACAAAACCTGGACAGAAGGTCATATATGTTAGATTAACAACCAAAATAATTTGAATAATAGGACCTGACCAAACATTTTCAGATTTAAAATAAATTGGGCCAGTGTCAAAGGAATAACTATCCACTTCTTGGAGTTCTAGTTACATCACTGGCTGCTGGGTTGTAACCTAACTAAATTTTAGTTAGTTAATAGAAATGGGAATCAGTGGCTGTAGCTCTATGCCAGAACTATTTACTGAAAAATCACTGTAAAAAATGAATATTAAAATCTCAGTAAGCTTCAGATACAAGCTTCAGATATCCATGTTTAATCTAGAACATCCAAAAATGATGGACGTGCAACACTGTTAGCACAGCACTGGCATACTTGATGAAGTCAATTCAGGCCTAAATGAGAGGCTTGGTTTTCCACTGAATTACATAACTGACTGCATAGTGGGCAATACAAAGAAATATTTTCACTCAACTAAAATGCTGTAAGTTTTTATTTCTGCTTGCTTTGTTGTCAAAAACTGTTAAATAGTATTTATTGACATGAATCAAAAATTAAATTCAAATAAAAATAAGGCACGGAATAAGATTCTACATACAGACTGCTTATTACGTTTTGGTCAGCTAACAGATGCCCACATCAACTAGAGCCATACTGAGTGATGGGGGAGAGAGAGGACCATCCTGCTCACCCAGATAGAGTGAGGACAGTTGTGATGTTTCAGACTCCTGGCCTCAGATAACCTTGATATCATCCTTGAGGTCCTCCACATATAGGGCCTGCTGAACACATAAAACCTGCACTTACAGAAGAGTATTTGCAACATGCTTTGGTTGACACTTTGTAAAAAGTTCCAATACTGAGGGTTAAGACACTGGATATGTATCAAATGCGTTCAATGACAAATTGAGCAACTTGCTCATTTACAGTGAAGTAACCTTTAATGTCCAATTAAAGGCCGGCCCTATAAAAGGGCCTGGATTTCAAAGCTAAATAAATTGTCATGATTGGAACAAAGCTGGGTGATCAAAGCCGACAAGCTACGTTGCCTCCGCTTTGGAACGAGCCCTAACTGCCTTGCCCGCTCCCAAATGAAGCATTAATGTGTCCCACAGGGAAAGTCAATGGTCCTCATGTTGGCAAAACGTATTCATTAACACCTGCAAGTCTTCGAGCAGGCAGCCCAGTCTAAAAATGCTGCTTCACCCCAGCAAAGGGACACCATAAATCACACTGCCAGGAATAACACAGCTTGCCAGTCGAGGCCTTCTCGCGCAGCTGCCTCACGCACTTCCACCCACTCATTTATTCGTTTACAGGCCGAGCTCAGCACCTGGACACCCGAACGTGTACTTTGGACATGACGTGCCATGTCAGAAGGTTAAACTGAGACGGTGCTGTTCGGAGATCATGATCTAGACGGATAATCTCACCGTGGCTAATCTCCAGTTTTGGCTTAGCGGCTTGATTGAATGCAAGCTGAGGTGGTAATTAATTCTGCTTAATTTTATTTGTATAGTGCCCTTCGTGATGGGTTCCAAGCAGATTTATAGAGATGGGGGTCCTGACCCCTAATGAGTGTTGTCTAGGACAGCAGCTGAAATGTCTATGAGTAAGACCTAAAGTCCACCACAGTTCAAATCAAACAGATTTGTCCTTTTATAAAAATAAATGTAAATGCTACCCGTATCCATGGCTGGGGGCTGAGAGCACAGCAGCCCTCGCTCTGGGTAGGGCATGATTGGTTGTCCTTCTTTTTCCATTACTTAGCATGATGGTAACCTGCATTGGACATCTGTTAAATGGGGCTGGTGGTTAGTGTTCTTGAGCTGTTCAATAATGTTACATTATTTGCAGGTTAAAAAGGATGTTTTAGAGGAAGTTTATCAGTGTTGTGTTATCATGTAATGGAAAAATCTTACTGGAAACAACTTAACTGGAAAAAAGGAGTTAAAACATTTAAATGAGAGCTTTTTCCAACACCAGCTGTGTTTTTACAATGCATAAACCTTTACTGATGAGAGGACCAATAGAAAAAAAAAAACTATTTCAACATTCATTGAAGTGAAACGTTCTTACATGTACATGAACGTATTTGCTCCGTGCTATTTCTTATCACAAAAGTGATGAAAAATAATGAAATGTCATACGTGACAAATGTGAACAGAACAAAATTAATATGTGAACAGAACAAAATTCCTCTCTGCATTTTACCAAGTGAAACAGTGCTTGGAGTGCAGTGTACGGGGATGGCACCTTGCTCAAGGGTACCTCAGTGATGACACTAGCAGTCCTTGGATTTGAACCCACAACCTTCTGATCTCAGGGGCAACTCCTAACCATTAAGTCACCAGCTGCCCCCTGCAGCGTTATTTCAAGACTTTTATTATTCTTTCATGTTTGGCGTCAACTTGACCCCCATTCAGTGTTCAATGTCTCAAAATCTTCTTAAAACCTTTTTTATTACAAACACTACAAAAACCAGTATCTTTAACTTTGTGTTTCTTTATCATTGTGTTTGTCTTTTAACCCCCCTGATCAAACCCACCCAGGAGATTGGTGTTATTCACTTTAAGGACTGTGCAGTCAGGACTATTGCATTCCAAATAGTTCTACTGCTGTAGTCCCTATTCATAGTCATTACTGGGGCTCACTACTGTACAGATCATGTTTATGGCTTTGCTAGCATTTAAGATTTTCAAACCCAGCCACATCCACTGATGTTTAGCGGCCTGAGAGATATTTAATTTCCTAGCAACTCCACTCTCAACAGCCCCCTGTGGATGGAGGGGTCCCCTGAGATAGCATGCAACTAACGCGATTAGCGTCAGTGGTGTAATTGCAAGAGTTTGTTTTGTCCGGTGTGGTTTTGTTGTTCTTTCAACCTTTATTGTCACAATACCCAGATTAGTGGCTTTTTCAGAATCTCGCAATAACAACCACCTCGCGGAAGTTAGGAGCTTTTTCAGTAAGTAGCCTTGATACACTATGCTAGGAAATTGGACCAAATTTGAAAAAAACTAAGACTGCGTGTTACTGAGAGAAAACGGGGCCAGACATTTCTGCCCCCCAAATAATATGTCTCAAAATAAAATAAAAAAAATGTGCAGAGATACTGGCCACCCCAATGTGTGGCCTGTGATTGAGAGAACAGAACATATTTACATACTGATGACCAGCCTGCATGCAACCTCTCCTATAAAAAAAGAGAAAAAGCGCTACGGCACCCAGTAGTGTATCAGTGCAATCCTAACCAAACCAGGCTAGAAATAGCAGCGAGAGAGAGAGAGAGACAGAGACAGAGACAGAGAGAGAGAAAGTCTGTGTGCCATATTAATATCTGATGTTCTGTGAACGCTAACCAAGCCCGGCGCTCTGTTGTCTGATGGTGCTGCTATGGCAGAGAGATTGATGGCTTTGACTTGAGTCCTCGATTCCAGGCCGCTCTCCCTATTCCCCTCTGACAGTGTTCTATAAACTGCTTCCTCCGGTAAATCTGGTGGCTCCCACTCCATCTGTCTCTGTCAGGGGACCCAGACAGCCTCCCAATCCCTCACATATCTCTCTCTCTCTCTCTCTCGTTTTGTTATTCTCTCTCTCACTCCATCCAAACACTTCTCCCAATCTCCAGACGCTGCTCTGCAGTCAATAGTCCTCAGTCTCTGTGCACAGACACTGTGGTTCAAAAGAGCTGCCACTGTCTTTAATAATGGACAAGAATTAATAATACAAGAATTAATGCAATGAACAATGAGTGGCCTGCGTGTTTTGCAGATAATCTATCACGGTTTGGGTTTGTTTTCAGCTGCAACATGAAGCTTACTGGAATTTAAAGCATAAACAAAATGAGCTATAAAATACTATACTGTGCAAAAGTCCTGAACCACCCTCATTAGATGTTTCGCCTCCAAAGAACCAAAAATTTTAATGTGCTTTTATTGTAGTCTTGAGGAACAGTTACCTTCAAAGTCTCTCATTTTCAAACCAGTCCCTGAACCTGACTAGTCACCTGTTTCTTTGTTTGTTAAGCCACACAGTGACCTACATGTGAATCATTCAAAGCATATCTAACTGAAGGCCTGAACCAGAGAAGAAACAGGTGATTCCAGATGATCAGGTGGTGATTAGTATACTGGTGATGCTGATTATTGAGTGGTGGAATACCTTTATCTGGACATGTTATATTATCAGGCACTTTGGAGCCTGTCACAATACAACATTTCCTATTTCTTTAATTTTGATCTACTCAAATTCACTTTAATCTACTCATTATGCAAAAGATAAGGCAGTTTGACAGGCAAACAATAGTATTTCAAATAGTATTCATATAGTATTCATATACATATACACTTCTTATACATATACAGTATCAGTCATTGTCAAATATGGAAGATCATGGAGTACATGGAAAATGTGGAATTTTCTTTTATCTATTCTAATGCTAGTCAAATTATGATTTTGAGGCAGATATTTGAGGCAGAATAACTATAAAGATTCACCTCGACCAACACACCTGAAACTGGATGCCTAGAGCACACAGACCATATTTGTGTTTGATCATTTCCAATGTACATTTTTACAAACGCATATATATCATTTTATATTCATATGTATAAAATGTTTTTGAGTGGTAGTGGGTGGTGGTAGATCAGTGGGTAGGATACTTGCCTCTGGATCAAGGGGTCATGAGTTTGAATCCTACCTTCCTTCAGAATACCACCACTGGGTCCCTGAGCAAGACCCTTAACCCCAAACTGCTCCAGGGAGACTGCCCCCTGTAGTTAGGAAATGGAAGTTGCTTCGGATATAAGCATCTGCTAAATGCGGTAAATGTAAATGTAGTGGGAAAATTTGTTCTCATTGTGTGTATGTGACTCTTGTCATGCTGCTTATTTTCTTGGAAATAAGTGTCTATGCAAAGGCTCAGCAGAGCCAGAAACAGTTTGTATGTACCAGGTCATGACGACCTACAAAGCTATGTCCTTCTGGGCAGAAATATCCTGTCTAAAAAGCAAGTTGTTTGTTTGAGAATTGCACAAGGGCTATGCATGCACAGAGCATGGGGTGGGCACGAGAGTATGGACCAGTAAGAAATCACCATAACCATAGGCAGCCAATCAGCAGACATCAAACGTATGCATGCATTCCTAAATAATCTCTGGTGGACTACAGTGGACTCGCCTCTCAGATGTTCTAAGGAGCGGATGAGATCGACTCCCCTTTTCTTCAGAAAAGAAATAAACAGCTTTGATGAATCTGGACTCATCAAAGAGTGGTCATAGAGATTTTCCCACCACAATAACATGTCATTCTTATTCTTATTCATTATTATTCATGATGCAACAACTTTTTCCAAACAAACCACCATAAATGTGTATAAATAATAAATAAGAACACAATATTTGTACCAATTTTAATTTAAGTCCATAAATGTAATAGCATAACCTGTCAAATTAAGGTAAAACGGACAAGTATGTAAAATAGTACATATATTCTATGTTAAGTTAGGGATCAAATGTGTGTATGTGTATAAAATGTGCATTATAATTACAATTATATAATTACAAAGTCATTTATAGTGTAGTTTTTACTGGATCATTTTAGTACATATTGGAAAAAGACATATTAGACACTGAATCCGCTGTTGTTTATAAATATCAAACAAAATTTGGTATGGAATGGGTAATTTACAATAGTACTCAAGGAATTACAGTGACAAAAATAAATACTAGATGCTAAAAATTGCATAAATCTATAGTTAATAATTATTAATAGTTAATAAAGACTTATTTTTAGTACACCAGCAGCTGAACACTAAGAATAAAGTTCAAAATGTTACTGAAAGCACTGATTCCAGGTTTTGGATGGTAGACTGGACAGACTTTGCTTGTCAAGGTGTTCAGGGATTTGGGTTAGAAAGGCTGCTGATGGCAAAAAAGCCTCAGGAAATCCTCCGTCTGTGTGTGTAAAGCGCTACAGGAGTTCAGCAGCTGGAGATATGGACCCTCTCCTGGTCAGGTGAGGCACGTCAAAGAGGGCGGTGAGCCTGGAGATGGGGGTCAGTGAACTAGTTTCCCTCACCAGAGAGAAGGCTTTTTTTGGGGAGGAGGTTCTCCTGGGGTTCTCGGCGGAGACCCTCGAGTAGAGGACCCAATTAACCCCCCCGACCCGCAATATCTTCCCAAATTATGACACGTTCCCCAGTGGCCAGCCTGTTCAATTAGAAAGTGATATATCACCGCTGCCGCTCTGTTCAGGTGGAGTATGGACTTCACGCATCGAACTGCGGGTGCATTTATTTCTTATTTACCGGACTATTCTGACAAAGCTATACCTTATTGTCAGCTGTAATGCTAAAAAGATGGTGGCAAAACTCACATGCTACATCATCTATAATTGAACTGTATGACTTGCGACAAATGTTAAACAGATTTTCAACCCCAAATTCAAACATCTTTAAGGGGAGGCCTTGCAACAGGTCTCAAATACCTTAATGTTGATTTCTGGCTCATATTTGAGCTTAAAAGTGGCCTGTTAAATGTCTTTGAGTGCAGTTTGTTATGGAATCGGCAACGAGCAGTGAGCAATGAGAGGCCTGCTTGTATTGCAGCAAATATATCATGGTTTGGGGATGTTTTTTAGATGCAACACAAAGTTTACTGGAATTTAAACAACAGACAGAATGCAGTTTTATTAAATTAAGTGCTTCATAGCATGCTTTAAAAGATCCAGACTTTATTCTATTTTTAATGTAGTCTTGGGGAACAGTTCTCCAGTTTTCAGTCCAGTCCCTGAACCTGACCAGTTTCAGATGAAACGTACACTATATGGACACAAGTATTGCTACACCAACAGGGACTTTCATGACATTGCATTCAAATACAATGCAATCCATAATTTTTCCACAGGATTTTGGAGTTTCTGTGGGAATTTATGCCCATTCATCCTGTAGAGCAGTGGTTCTCAAACCTTCTCTGCAGGGCCCCATTTTCTAGATAGGAACATTAATGAGCCCCCACCCACCCTAACCCAACACACACACACACACACACAGCCAATTCAAACTACACAGGTTCAGATTCAAAGTTTATTTGAAATACAGCTCCCTTTTCTAACTGAGTGAAACAAATGGTGCAATGTCACCACTGTGGGAGAAATAAAGAGCAAATTGAAGTTATAAACAAGAATAAACAACTGTCTCCACTGTCTCCCAGTCAGAAAAAAACTTAAAAGAGTATCATCTCAAGTCTCACACTTGAACTTGCAGCTGATGAAGAGTCAGCCTCTGCTGGAGGCTTGGCTGGGTGCACAAACTTCTCCATGTTTTTGCTAGCAGTGCTCGAGTGGAGCGTAGGCTATCCCATTGGTGCGCCCCTCTGCAGTACCACTGTTTTGGAATCACAGCAGTAGAGCATTTATGAGGTCAGGCACTGATGTTGGACGAGAAGGCCTGGCTCGCAATCTCCATTTCAGTTCATTCTAAAGGTGTTGAGGTCAGGGCTCTGTGTGGCCAATCAAGTTCTTCCACACTGAACTCCTCCAGCCACCTCTTTATGGAGCTGCTTTATGCACTGGGACACAGTCATGCTGGAATAGAAAAGGTTCTTCCCCAAACTTGCTGAAGCTTCAAGTTTGCCCTTCACTGGAAGAAAATGGCCTAGCCCAAAATCTGAAAAATACTTTTGTCCATATAGTGTATTAAAATTTGCCCATTCAATGTGTTGGTGCGGTTTGTTACGGAAATCGTCTCTTTAAATTAGCCAGCAGCGTTCGAGCCATTGCAACGTATTGCATATGATTTCCTTTTCTTTAGCATTAGCATTAAAAGTGTTTATATAGACCAAATACTCGCTGGAAAGCAGCTTGCGCTGATAGAAAAAAAGAAAAAGAAGCAGAAGAAGAAGAAAAAACCAAGCATAAACAAAAAATCTCTCTCCATATTCCACCCTGACTGATCTTATTCTTGCTTTTACATCTCATAAATATACATCAGGCATTTTCGCCCAAGGTCTTAGTCGACGCTGACTCACAGTTCCCAGCAGAAACAGAAGAGGGAAGAACCCCCCCCCCTCCACTCTCTCAAAGAATAACTTTAAAATCTTTCACTGAAGCTTTTTCCTAACCTGACCTGCCTCACATTGGCATAGTACATTGCTATAGGTTCTAAAACCCTCCTTTTGTTTTATGATCATTCTGGGATAAATCATAACTCTACATGCATGTAAACAATACATTCAACAAACACAAGAATAATAAATAAATAGTATAGAACATACTGTATTCTAATAGCAAAAATGTTTTTACAGTATGTTTCCAAATTAAGTGTTTATTATTGCCCTTTCCTTTGATTGGAATATACAGTATCAACTGTATATAATATATCATTGAGCTTTCCAATTGAAACCTTTTTCTTTCTATACTTTTTTGTGTGTGAGGAGGTTAATATAGTCTTTAGTCATGTTAAATATTGCATAAGTACTATATACTGAATGATTCATGGTAGGCCCTGAATAATATAGAGTAGATACTACATAATTCATAAGAGATACTGAGAAGTTCATAATAGATACTGTATAGTTTACAGTAAGTACTAAATAATGTATGGTGGAAAGTTAATAGTAGATATAGTAGATACTGAAGCACTTAATGGCAGATACTGAATAATTTATAGTTCATAGTAATTATTAAATAAGTCATAGTAGATACTGGATATTTTGCAGTAGCAGCTGAATAATTCATAGTAGATATTGAAGAGTTTATAGTAAACCATGGGTAATTCAAAGGAATTTCTGAATAATTCACAGTAGATACTAAATAATACATAGTAGAGGCTGAATAGTCTATAGTAGCTACTGCCTAATTTGTAGTAGATACTGAATAATTCATAGTAGATACTGAATAATAGATAGTAGATACAGAATAATAAATAGTAGATACTGAATAATTTTAGTAGTTGTTACAGTTATGTTGTTTAAAGGGTTAAAACAAAGATGAGGTTTCTTCTTCTTTTCTTGCATTGAGATGTTATTAGGTCTTTTTTTGTACATTACTGTAACAAAAATATGGAAACAGCAGGAAACCAGAAGAAAAAAGGAATGAAAAGAAAGTACTGGCCCCCATCACCCCTCCTCCTGCCTGCTCTTTTTCTTTCTCTGCTTCTCAGTCCCCATATCTGTTTTGATCAAAATCCTAACAGCTGTGTTCTTCCGTAAGTAAGAGCAAATCACCCGGGAGGCTTTCATCACCCTCTGCCAGGAAGACAAAAGAGCAGGCGGCGACTAACTGCCAGTGTGAGCTCGGCTTTTCCCTGCAAATGCCCCTTTCCATCAGCACCACACCACACTAACACCCCGCGCCCCCATTTACTAGTCAGGTAATATCCAAGACCTCTTACCTCTGTTTATGCTCATGAAGGTAGTGCTGGTTGATTTATTCTCCACACTGCTCTACTGACACTCTAGTCATGCAAAATACTAACTTTTACCTTTGATAGTAAAACCATTACTATTAAATTAGAGTACTTTTAACTACACTCAAAGTCAAAAACCCAGCTTTAATAGTGTTGATTAGTAAAACAGCTCCATTGTGTGTCAGTTGCTACTTCAGATTACAGCCACTACATTTGAGCAAAATAATATGTTACTATGTGGTGGTTAATAACATGAAATGATATACTTCAAAGGCTGAATCATTGTGCATTTGGCATATTTTATTTGTATTATATATAATAATAACGTACATAGTACATGTAATATATATA
>JBBPCY010000082.1:7540128-7555683 GCA_037974405.1 Brachyalestes nurse
TATATACACACATACACATATATATATGTATATATTTTTTGTATTTTTTGTGGCTTTACATTGTAATGCACTACAGAAGTCCAAAATACAAAAAATATCCCACATTAGGCCAACTCACCCTATATATATATATATGTTTGTTTGTTTGTTTATGTTTAGTAGATACTGATTTTTATTCATATCTAGTTATTTATTTATTAACCTTAATTTAACCATGTATGTCTCATTGAGATCAAAGATCTCTTTTGCAAGGGAGACCTGGCCAAGAAGGCAGCAGCCTTCCATGTTTCCTAGTTTAAGACAGGATAAATAAGAAGGAGTAGTACCCAGAATAGTTTTATAAATAAATACATGCCAATGACTTAGCCATCTCATATGTAATGATGTCCAGTTAATTTTATAATAGAGTATGCAATGATGCGTAAGGGGACCACAGCTGGTAATAAATCTCAGTGCCTCATGGTATACACTATCCAGCATGTGAACACAATGATGCGAAGTGTTCATATACAATACATCTCCATAGTCCGTTACAGGCAAAAAGGTTGTTTCCACCAATTTCTGTTTCACAATCCTAGAAAAAATATTTTTTTTACAATATACGGAATATGCTCCTTAAAAGTCAATTGATCATCTATTAAAAATCCTAGGTATTTAAATGTAGACACCAACTCTATTTGTCGTCCATCTCTAGTTAAGATTTTCTCATTCAGTACAGATCTCACAATTTTTGAAGCAGTAAAAAACATACATTTTGTTTTCACTACATTTAAGATGAGTTGCAGATGACAAAGTTGATCTTGCACTCTATCAAATGCCATTTATAAAGACTAAAAGGCCTCTGCAGGAGTGGGTGCTGCACAGTATATAATAATGTCATCTGCATAAAAATTAAAATTTGAATTTGGAATATTATGTCCAATATTATTTTTATAAAGAGTGAATAAAAATGGACCCAGTAAAGAACCTTGAGGGACACCTTTTTTCACTTGCAATACCTCAGAGGAGGAACCCTCTATCTAAACAACCTGGGTTCTCAACAAATCAAATGCCTTTAAAAGGCCAATGAAGAGGGAGAGACAACATTTCTTCTCATCAAGTATTTCAGTTTTATCGTTAATAACCTTTGCTGCTATAGCAGTTATAGTACTGTGATTTTTGCGAAACACTGACTGAAATGGAGACAAAAGAGAGTTGGTGGCCAAAAATTCTTTAACCTGTTCGTTGACCAAAGATTCAAGCACCTTTGCCAGGACTGGGAGTTTAGAGATCAGTCTGTAATTGTATAAAATACTAGGGTCACCTCCTTTTAGGAGAGGAGTAATGAAGACAGATTTCCAAGCCAAGGGGATTTCATTTGAAGTCAATGTAAGGTTAAATATATGAAACAGCGGTACAGCTATAATTTCAGCTGCCATCTTTAAGAAAAGCGAGACTATCTGGGCCAGCAGGATTAAGTTGTTTTAAAGTCCTCAATACTAGTACTCCAGTAGGATTTTCAGAATTATATAGAAAACCAGAAGATAATTATTACAATCATTTAAAAGTTACTCTCTGCTTTTGAAATATGTTGTATGTTGGATATTTATATTATTATGTCTTTATCACAACATAATACAGAAGTGTTTTCCATCCAAGTGGCATAGCTGGGATGCTGTTAGCTGTCAAATGTATAAAAGCAAGAAAAAATATAATAAAATAAAACAAAAGCAAAAAAAACACTGAGTATTATAGCAACATTTAAGCAAATATTTAAAAAATGATAATAAGTGATGATAATGATAATAAGTATTCACTTGTATGACTTGTATCCTTAGTAGATAACCCACTCAACTGACCACCCCTACTGGTAGACTGACAGTAATTTAAGTAAATTGAGATACATTTTGAGAGACAAGTCAATCTGCCCTGTAACATCCAACCATGTTAATGAAAATTGTTCATACTAACAAATACAGTATGTGTTGTCATAAGTATTTACTTGCAAAAATAAAATAAAACAAATATTTGCCTGATAAGCTATTTCTACATGCAGTTCTTGGCCTTTCAAAAGTTTGGGACCAACTGCCATGAGATTTAGAGTTTAAGATTTTGAGTTCTGACAGTATTGCCCAGTCAGCATTATATAAATGTAGTTTAAATGAAATCTGTTGAGGAACGTCATCATTTAATGACTTCTTTCATTTGAATTCAAGGCTTAACATCACATCTTCTCCACTCTCTATCTTTCGAGTATGCTGTCATCATTTATAATTCACTTTATTAGGATCTCTGGTGCAGATCAATGGGTGAACCCAATAACAGGGGGTTTGGGTCCTAAGTCCAGTATGGCTTTATCAAAATATCTTGAATGACCACAGTTGGAATGAATGTCGAGTTTTTACACCATGCACAGCACGAACTGTGTCTTTTTTTTGAAAGGCCAATTAAAACTTTTACAAAGAGTTGAGACCATTTAGCCATCTTTAAACCAACTTTTCATGAAGAATAAAAAAAGGTTGTTGTAAAAAATGCACTCAAAGTTTGGCAAGACAAATTTCTTATACTGAACATTTTCATTTGGACTGGAACAGTCAAATGCAATCGGTTTTATTTATAGATTAGAGGTGTGTAGGCATTTTGGTACCAAGTACCATCATATTTGTTGAAACGCAGCATTAAATAAAAAGAAATGTACAGTCCTGTGCAAAAGTCTAAGACATCTAAGAGAGTTATTTAAAAGCTGTTTACTACTGGGCAGTAGTGTTGAAAAACTAATACTACAATAAATACAAATAACATTAATATAGTAAATCGTGGTTTTGTGTAATGCAGAGTGTTCACTTAACCATTTTTAGACCTCTTTCTTCATGGAAGCCCAGTATTGCTTGTGGCTCCATCAAATACTTGGGTTTTCTATTTTGCATTGGTTGATTAAATCAGGTGCGTTGCTTATGGAATTTTATGAATCCAAGCAGTGACTGGAGGCATCGAGCAGAAACCTGTATTCTTCTGACTGGCCATCAAAATATCAACAGCTCTTTTTTCTTTGTTTGCATTTATTCTAATGTTTGCATAATGAAATTTTGGTAGAAAGGAATTCATTGCTGATATAAATAATTTCAGACAATTAGCACAGGTTCCTAAGACTTTCGCACAGTATTGTATAACCAGTTAAACTATTGACCCGAGTTGTGTTTTTGTCAATTCAGTATAAGTTCACATCAATCATTTTGCTTGCTGCCCCATTTAGATCAATTCAGATACTTCTCTAGACCAATTTTAACCATTAAAATGCAGAGTATAAATAAAATCTGATTTCAACTCATAAAAATGGTGTAAAACAGTATAAAGGTGGTGTTTGCTCTTCTACACACTCACCATTTCATACTTACACTCTTTCGCTTGGCCGCTATGCGGACCCTCCCAACTCTGCGGGTATTCTCCTACCCACTTGTGGATGGAGACTATCCTAAAAGTTCTCCCAAGTTCAAAGATTTTGTTGTTGTTTTTTTATTTGTTTCTAAGATCTAAAATAAAATAAATTTTAACGTATTTGTGTGTTAAAAACACAATTTTTAACGTTTTTATGTTATTATTAGATGATTTTTAAATTAGAATAACTTTGGTTCTATGTGAAAAAAAAAGCTCAGCATGATACCTGACACCTCAGCATCAACACAAACCGGGGGAATTTCCAGATAAGGACTTCTTTTGCTGTATGATGAAAATTTACCATTTATTATGCTTCCGGCAGGCATTCGTGCAAGATGCAAATGGCAGTTTGTAGTGTACCTTTCTCAAAAGAACACCAGGCTCAGATTAAACCAAATTAAATTGGACCTCTTATACAGATGGCAAATCTTATGAGAGAATAAGGATCAGGAGAGGAGAAACGTCCACGCAAAATGTTTCACTTCTTGTAGTCAGACAGAACACAAAGATGAGTGAACTTGCAACTGATCTAACGTCGGATAGTACTGTTTTTAACCATAAGCCCAGCTCAGTCAGATACCACATCACCTTCCATGTGCTAACTGAGTGTCATGAGCTACATTTAGGTTTCTAGTTTCCAGTTATTTTGGAGAGAGTAACTTAAAAGTAATGCAATAGTAGTGTAATGACTTACATTTTAAATACACTGATATTGTAATGTAACAAATTATTTTAAAATGACAGTAACAAGTAATAAATAATACATTACAGTGTTGAAGTAACTTGCCCTACACTGGTTGTTTGCTGTATAGCAATATACTCTTTGACCTGGTTTTGAACAGAAAAATGGAAACATTCCAGAACCAGATATCATAATTTGTCAAAACCATGTTAACTTTATTGTGAATGGAGCAAGGTTAAACTGAAGTAGGCTGAATAACTAGATACTGTATGAAAAAGTGTTGGTTTCTGTGACACTATAAAAATGAGGAATTCAAAGAATAATCAGGGACTGAAGGATTCATTTTGAAACAATGTTTATATACTATGTAATATGGTATCACTTTACAGTACGACTACCCTAATAAAGGGATTATAACTTTTTATAAAACTTTTTATAACAATTTATAGTCAGGTTGTTAATGAGGTTCTAGACAGCTTATAAACAAGTTATAACAGTTGTCATACATTGATGCAGGATATTTGGCAAGATCTCAGATCTTGCTAGTTGCAGAGCTTATCTTGTTAGACATTTGTTAACATCCTACTACCATTAAAACACCATATCTTTCCCAGTAGTGAGCCTGTGTCAAAGTATGACTACTGTTATAACTTGTTTATAACTCCTTACTAATTATTTGATGACAACCTGATTGTAAAGTGGCATCTATAATATATGCTATATATACACACTATATAATACTATATAATGTTTTTCATAGTAAGGGCCTTTAAAGGTCTAACTTTCTTAATACATAGAGTATTAAAGGTTCCTACATTTGTTTGTACCATTTTCATTGTTCTAGAAAATCCTGAGCACTGATGTTCAAGCTGAAGAGAACTGCAATGTTTGGAAGCCCTTCTTTTTCTTCTCCATGCTAACGACAGCTCAAGACTGTTTAGCCGTTGTTGATTCTTATGAAGGTATGGAAGCAGTTTCTAAAAGGACAATTACCCCATGTGGAGGGGCTGAGATTGGGGGGAGAGTGGCCAAGGTCGGGGCTGGAGCCGGGCCGCCTGCTGTTTAAGCACCTTCACAAGGACAGGCTTGGCGGTGCCAGCGGGAATCGCTCTAGGTCCTCTCCTCCTGGCTGCCATAAAGGACGTGGGAGTGATCCCCTCCCCTCCATCTGCTTTGGAGCGCCTCCGTCAGCCCATCAGCCTCTACCCAGTAATGAAGGGTGTCATCAAGGTTACGCTCAGCCTCTGCTCTGGAACTCAGCCTGCTAAAACCCCGCCGCCAACGCCAACGCCATCCACTTGGTCAGCAGGGGTGTAAAAACAGGTCGTGCTAGAAGCTAAATCTCATATTGTCCAAGGCTAACTTTGTGAGAGAAGGATTAAAATACACTTAACTGTGGTGGAAGTCTTTACAGAAATGTTTCTCTCGTCTGCCCATTATGAAATGTTTGGCAGTGTTTCCAAATGGTATAAAAAAACAACAAAAACTGCTGTAAAAGAACAATAACTACAAAAAAATTTGGATTCAGTGACCAGTGCAGGGTAACTACATACACTTTAATTGATTGTAAGACTATTAAGGATGCACTGTTTTTGCTAACACTTTACAAGGCTACCCTTGTAAAAGGTTTATAGCTGATTTATAATCAGGTTTGTAAGTAGGTTGTAGACAGTTTATAAATCATTTATAAGCAGTTCTAAACAAGTTATAACAGGTGTCATACATCGATGCAGACTCACTCAGAACTTGCTGGTTGCTGATCTCATCTTGTCTTTTTCTCAAGCAGAATGTTAAACTGTCAGCTTCATCAGATATTTGACAATGTGCTACTACCATTAAAACACCAGATCATGCCAAGTAGTGAATCTGCATCAATGTATGACAGTTATATAACTATTATAACTTGTTTATAACTGATTATAAATAATTTATAAACCTTTCATAAAGTTAGTCTCATTGTAAAGTGGTACCTATGATATGTACTATATATACTATATAATACTGTATAATGGTTTTCAATAATAAAGGCTTTTAAAGGTCTGACCGTAACTTTAAAGGTTCCTAATATACAACCTAATAATAGATCATTTATAAGCCTTATATAAGGATAGTCTTATACTAAAGTGATATCCTCTTTTTATGGACAAAATGACATTTTCCAATACTGTAAGCCCACCGTTTCAATCATCTACATCCCACTACTGTGTCAATGGCTCCTCCGGTCCCATTCATTCAGTGTTCATTTGTAGTGGCTGTTGATGTCAAGAAGGCAGGGTACAAGCATGAGTGGATTCCATTTAACTCTGAAATATAACCAGTGCTGGACTGGGCCGGCGCGGAATCCTGTCACCGCCCCCAGGCCAATGGTAAATTTTGCCCCTCTGGCTGATGATAAATTTGGGCCGGCCAGGTAATTTTGGGCCGACGCGGAGTCCCGTCAGCCCCACCAACCCCCCCAAATGCCCAGGCCGATTTTTTGTCCCAGTCCAGCCCTGAATGTAACCTGTAAAACAAAGGAAAACAGATTAGGTCTGGAAACTAAAGACGCTAAATCAGGGGTGTCCAACTCTAGTCCTGGAGGGCCATGGTCCCGTTTTGGTGATTTCCCTTTTCAGAAACACCTGGTTCACTTTGCCAGTTAATTGCCAGTTTTAGTGAATGTGTTTGAGGAGAATTACCATCAAACGATGCTGGACACCGGCCCTCCAAGAGACACGCCTGCGCTAAATAAACACAGAGACACTGGAAAAAGCTAAATGCGACCAAGAACAGGAAATAGGGACAGAGGCTATCCAGAACAAATGAAGATAATCCATGAACTAATGAATCCACAATGCATGGCAAAGAACAAGACTGAACAATGGGCTTTATATATCCAGACATAGAACAAGGAACAGCTGGGCACAATTACAATGGAAGAGAGGGGGTGACAAACCAGGACGAGGTGAGGAGAAGTGCAGATTCTAAATCTGCGTTCATTATGTGCAATATCTTTATTATTTTGTGCAATAATCTTATCATGTGCAACATCACTGCTTATATCACTAGTGCTTATATCACATATTCAATAGTCTATTATGTGCAATAGTCTCACCATGTGCAATAACACTACTTATATTGCTAGTATGTGCAATAACAGACTTGGTATAGCGGACAACTCCAAAAGACTATTAGTGTTAATTAGTAAACCACATCAGCAGTAATTTTATTTATCTATAGTATTTATATCCAACTCTCTTACTGAGCACAGGATTTTATTTTTGTACCATATTTTATATTGTTATTGTCTTTGTGTCTCTGTGTGTTAGTGCAGTTGTTGCATAAGTAATTTTCTCCGAGATCAATAAAGTTTCTTTATTCTGATTCTGTTTCTGATAGAAGGGCGGAGCCAAGAAGGAGCTAGGGAACCAAAACAAAAACAGAAGCACATGGTCAGACATGAGGAAGAATGAGAAAGAGAAAATGGGCTGTGGCCAAAACAAGGCAGGAAGGTACATCATTACTCAGTAGGGATGGTCAAAATTTAATTAGTAAAATACATTTAATGTGTACAGTCAACATACATACATTTTTAAATACATAGTGACTTACAAGGTACATAATGCAGTTAACACAAGGTTACAATAGGTTATTGTGTAGTACTTTAAGCTAATACTTTTGCAAGTTCACTATGTATTTAATACTAAATAAACACATGCATACAGGACGGGAAGGGCTGATAAGTGCAGATAAGTATCGATACCTAGTAGTAGAGTGCTACAGTGACTGCCATAGTAGTATATATAGGCCAGTACAATAATAATTATATATAGTCTTATAGTTTTATTGTCACGTTGCTCTGTCTCTCGACAATGAGGGCAGGCGCATAGGCAGACGTCCATTTTTAATAACTTTATTTTCAAAAAACAAACAGACACGAAAACTATAGTAAAAACGATTGGAGCACAAACCAAACAAGCATGATTGACTGGGAGCCCTTCTGAACTCCCTCTGGGACCAAACTCCCTCCGGGGAGCTCCTCCATGGCCTCCCAAGACCCTAGTACTTACTAAGACCCCAGTATCCCAGTACAGGAACCCCCAGTGGCACCCCCCTCCATGGCCCTGCTACCCGGTGTAGCCTCTGCGCTGCTACTGGGTGCAGCTTCTGCACTGCTACCGGGTGTAGCCTCTGCGCTGCTACTGGACCTGGGACCATGGCTGTGGCTACTTGGCTCTGGACTGTGGCTGCAGCTTCTAGGCTCGGGGCTGTGGCTGCGGCTTCAAGGCTTGGGACCATGGCGGTGGCTACTTGGCTTGGGACCGTGGCTGTGGCTACTTGGCTTGGGACCGCGATCACTCCTGTGAGCTCATCCATCGGACCAAAGATGAGGGGGTCCACAATAACCTCCAGAGCCAAAATCGTGGGATCTTCCGCCCGCCTGCTACCCCAGAGGCCGGGTCCTCCTCCTCTTCCTCAGAACTCCCACCACCCAGCAATTCGGCAATGGAGAACCGACTCATACTCGTTGGCCCACCCCTCAGCTGGGTCCAGCTCTCCTCACTCAGGGCACACCCCCTTCTCTCCTCGGGCCCATATCCCAGTCTGCTGCACCGTGGATGGTCGGCCCGTCTGTCATGTTGCTCCGTCTCGCGACAATGAGGGCATGCACATAGGCAGACTTCTATTTTTTAATAACTTTTATTTTAAAAACAAACAGGCACGAGGGCCTTAACAGAACCGAAACTATAATGAAGGAGACAGGAGCACAAACCAAACAAGCATGACTGATTGGATAACAACACAAGCAAACATGACAGACTGTATCACAAAAACATATCAACATGACGGACAGTGGACTGACACTCAGGTCCAATACAAAATGAGCTAAATATAAAACACAAAAGTCCATAAACCAATAGAAACTTAAGATCACTTTCCCTGAACACACCAGCCAGCTGAAACACATAATGCAAACAAACAAAAGACCGGTGTGCTCAGGCATGTCACAATAAGAGTTCAAAACTAAAACAAAGGAAAAGTATGGTACTTATTTGCAGCTATAACAGCTATGCAAGTCCACTCTTCTAGGAAACATTTTCGCAAGATTTTAAAGTGTGAAAATTCGGGCCCATTCAGTGAAAATATCTTTTGTGAAGTCAGGCACTAATGTTGAATGAGAAGGCCTGGATTCTAATTCATCACAAAGGTGTCCAGTTGGGTTAATGTCAGCAGGCCGTCAGAGTTCCTACACTCCAAACTCATCAAACCATGTTTTTATGGACCTCGCTTTGTGCGCAAGGGCACAGTCATGCTGGGCCTTCCTCAAGCTGTTGCCAAAAGGTTGCAAGCATCATCTAAAATGTCTTTGAATGCTGTAGCATTAACTTTACCCTACACTGGATCTAAGGAGCCCAGACCAAGCCCATCAACCCTTAGAATTTTAGTAAAATATGTTTTCAACAAATAAAAATGGTGTTAAACAGTCGTGTTTGTTCTCCTACACTCTCGCTGTTTGTACTTTATGGTCATTTGCATGTGACGCCATTTTAAAACGTCAGTTGTACTTACCAAGCCATTCATGAGTAAAGATGGCTGACCGCATAACGACTGCTTCTGAAATCACACTAATAATAATAAAAATACAACTTACAAAGAACAGTAGTATGCCTGTACCTGTCTAGTTTTGGCCCACCTGACTGTCCCGAAATGTGCCAGACAGTGTGGCCAATAGTCGTGTCGAGCTTTGTTGCTCAGCTGAGTTAGATCTGAAGAAGTGTGTCCGTTGAATTCGGAGGCAATGCTTTAGCCGATACACATCATCATTTTTTATCTTTCTACACATTTCCCAAATGTCATGCAGCTAATTTCACATCAGATCCCTGGTACCTGTTGAGTGATGATTAATAAGGCGTTGAAGATTAGACGAAAACATCCACCGCTCTTCATCCTCCTCCACCGCCTTTACTACAGAGCAGTCCACAGCGGTCATGCATTATGAAACGGACCTGGCGTTAATCTCTACAAACCGTGCAATACATTCTTAATTCGCCACTCTGATGCAAGGAGGCTTTATTCTGTCGTCAGTATTCCAGTCAGCCCGAGCAGGAGCAGAGTAAACAGGGGAGTTAATTCCACTGTGCTGCCGCACCCACGCCGCATGCAGAGTCGGGCCTGATTGGACCATGGTGGAGCGCAATTGACGCACCATTATTGCTCAAAGAGACCAAATCTAATCCTCTGCAAACACCAGCCGTAATGATGTCTTCACAGAATCTATCTGGAGAATCTGTCGTCTTTTTCTACAAAAAAATGAAAAAGAAATGAAAATCTCTCTTTGAAGATGCTGAGATGGGAAATATTGATATTGGATTTCCAATAAGATGAGTCCGTCTATAGAGAATCATTTCTTTCCCTGAGAGGACTGGAATGAAATCAGGTTAGCAAATACGTTACGATTTTCTGACATGTTTTAATCAGAACTAGTTTCCACTCACAAGCCCTGGTGGTATGATACACTTTTAGGAAAAATGTATTCTGTCATAACTTCTATGACTTGTAAGAACAGATGAATCCTTTTTTAACCATCTACTGAAGGCTGTTTAAAGGCACTTTTCCATTTTAATACAGGAACTGTGCTGTTCCTAAACTGCACTGCAATGACAAAACTTGCAGCATGCTTCGATTTTCCAATGTGCTTCTGTCTCAATTCACTCCACACAGTTTGCGGTTCGTCATCGTCCCAAAACCACATCCATGGAGTCAAACGAGCAGAAACTTTTTCTGTCAGAATTGCTTTTGTTATTGTGACCTTTCATTATTTATAATTATTGATCCATTTTTCTCCAAACCCTTTAGCCTTGTGATGAAAACCTAACCCAGCTATCTTGTTAGTGATTTCTGATTTACCTTTACATTTCTTACAGCATTAAAGGTAAGCTTATTAGTGTCATAGAAATCTTCCACTGAAATTTATATTTAGCCCGAACTGATAGTAGTGCTTGTACTTCATTGACTTCTCAGTTGTTAGTTTATATTTGTATTGTTGTTTTTTGTGCAGACAGTACAAAATTAATGACCCTTTTACATTTTGGAAAGAAGTGAGCCAGTCAGCTCTGCTGAGGCCCACTTTTGGCCATGCCATCAAGCAGCTTCAGTATTGCATCTTTTGTGATGGAAAAACAACAGTCGTTCATGGTACAGCATGGTTTCTTGTGCCGTTGGAAAGGCGCCTTAAGCTAGTGATTCTAAAGTTGTGCTCAGTCTATTTTTGTTGTGGGTTCCAGCAATATTGTGGACTGCCCAAAGGCCACTGAGGACTGACTTGAGAACAACTGCTTTTAAAAACATATACCACAGGTTCTGCACCACAGAGAAGAACCATTAACCTTATGAAGAACCACATGTATAAATGGTCTATACCAATTCCAGGCTTCTTTCCAGAATCTCAACTTTAGGCAGTTTTTCTTTAAACAACAGAGAGGATCTAGACAGGTGAAAGAATCTTAAAATGTGGATGGTTTCTTGTTATGATTTTTTTAATAAGAATATTGTAAGATTTGTTAGTATCTTGACATTTGTACTTATTTTAAGGAATTTTTCAGTGTAATAAGCTCACTGCGTTGACGGTCGCTCCCTATACTCCTGTCCCCCATTAAACCACACCACTCTCCCTCACTATCAATGACCGCCACAAAGACCTCCAACTTCTTGTCACCTCACTCACCACCCATCACCCTGGGACACTCCTAGCTCCTTCAACATGACCCCCTCATCTCCTGGAAGCAAGAAAGGATTCTCCAGTGGGGCCCGACCTGTCAGGAGCTTTGTCTCCGGGCACTGGCTGAGATGGGTTCCGGGGAGACCGGAGCCTCCGATGTCGACATGGAAGCCATTCCCGCCCAATACCGTGAACTGGCCGAAGTCTTCAGCAAGTGTAGGGTCACCAAACTACCTCCTCACCGACCCTATGACATTGACCTCCAGCCCGGCACAAAGTTGGGGGCCTCCAGCCATGTGTCGACTATTGGGGGCAAAATAACAATCAAGAATCGACACCCTCTTCCACTCACCAACACCGCCCTGGACGCCCAGGGCTTCCATTTTCACTAAACTGGACCTCCAGAATGCATACAACCTCGTTCACATCAGGGAGGGCGACAAGTGGAAGTGGACGACCCTCTTATGAAACCCTGATTAAGCCATTGGGACTTTACAACAGTCCGGTGGCATTTCCATAACTTCAATGATGTTCTACGGGACATGTTGGGATGCTGGGTGTTCGCCTATCTCAGTGACAACCTCATCTAGAGGTTGTACTAAAGAGGTTGCTGGCCCAATAACTGTTCTGTAAGTTGGAGAAGAGCACTTTCCATCACCGCTTCAACACATTCCTGTGGATCATCTCTGATGAGGATCCCCAAACGCTGGATGCTGTGCGTGCTTGGCCCCTATCCAAGATGCTTAAGCAGCTTCAGCGTTTCCTGGAGTTTGCGAATATCTATCGCCGCTTCAGTTCTGTTGTAGCACCTCACACTGCTCTCATCAAGTCATAGAAGAACCATGTCACCCTCAGAACCGAAGCCACCCAGGCATTTCACCACCTCTGTCACCTGTTCACCACGAAACCCATCCTGCATCATCCGGATCCATCTAAACCCTTTGTTGTGGAAGTGGACGCTTCCAATGTGGGCGTAGTCCCAACGTGGTCCAGACCAGAAACTGCACCCATGCAGTTTCTTCTCCAGAAAGTTTAATCCCACTCAGCACCGATTTGGGGTAGGGTGAGCTGTTGGCCATCAAGTGGGCACTGGAAGAATGGCATCACTGGCTCCAGGGTGGCAGTGACCCATTTACGATCTGGACAGACCACCAGAACCTCATAACCATTCAGCAGGAAAGAAAACTCAACCCCAGGCAGGCACGGTGGGCACTGTACGTCAAACAGTTCAGTTTCCATCTGTCATCTCCATTGTTGGGCAAGTTACTAAAATGTAAGGCATTACACTACTATTGCATTACTTTTAAGTTACTCTCACCAAAATAACTGGAAATATGGATTTGGCAATCTAAATGTAGCTCATGATGCTCAATTAGCTCATTACACAGCCAGTGGAAGGTGATGTGGTATCTGCAGGGCTGGACCGGGACAAAAAATCTTACCGGTCATTTTGAGACCGGCGGTGCTAACGAGAATATGCGCCGGTGTCCCTCTTGATATCGTTCTTTCTGGGGGGCGGGACTCTGCGCCAACCCAAATTTACCTGACCGGCCCAAATTTACAATCGGCCCATCGGACAATTGCCTGGTATGTCCCATGGCCAGCCCAGCACTGGGTATCTGGGTATTATGGTTAAAAGCAGTTCTATCTGACGTTAGATCAGTTGCAGGTTCATTCATCTCTCTGTTCTGTCTGACTACAAGAAGTGAAACATTTTGCGCAGACCTTTCTCCCCTGCTGATCTCGCTGTGATTTGGGAAAATTTGTATGAAGAAAAAAAAATCACTTCATTTCAGATTAAAAATGCATTGTAATGCGCGTTACTGACATTTGTACCGAATAAAATATTACCAGTTTTTTTCTGTAATGCCTTACATTACCGTGTTACAGCAAAAAGCAGTTCATTACAGTAATTCCTTACTTTTGTAATGCGTTACTCCCAACACTGATCATACCGTCTGGGGGTGAAGAACACCAAGGCTGATACCCTCTCTCGCCAGTACAAAGCAGTTGAGGTGTCCTGCCACCTCAACTCATCATCTTTCCACTTTGGTGGGAGTTAGAAGACTGGGTTCACCAGGGTCAGACTTTGAAGCCTCCTCTGGCACCCCGCCTGGACCAAAACCACCAATCAACCCTCCTCCAGGCACCTCCAAACCTTTCCGGCCCGACGTTGTCACTGGTCACACATTGCCTTGGATTTTGACTCAGTCCATTTGAGGTGTGCCACGGTTTCCAGCCTTCAATGTTTGACCATCAAGAACTGGAGGTTGATGTACCATCAGCCCAACAGTTTGGCTGCAGGTGCCAATGACTCTGGCAGGAGGCCCACAACTCCATCCAGTGGGCCAACAATTGCTACGTCCAACAACATTGCCATCAACACACTCCGGGACAGTTGTTCACAAGGGTAACAGGGTTTGGCTCTCAACTAGGAGCCTTCATCTACGCACCAAATCACAGAAGCTCTCACCACAGTTCATTGGACCATACAAGATCACCCAGCGGATAAATCCTGTCACCTACTGGCTCCAGCTGCCTACCTCCTTCTGGGTCCATCCATCCTCCTGGGTCTGTCTCCCCAGGACCCGGCACCTCCTCCGCCCAGGATCTTTGATGGTGGTCCTGCCTACACCATCGGGCAGATCCTCGACTCGAAACACAGAGGCACCCTGTACCTTGTGGACTGGGAAGGCTACGGGCCGGAGGAACGATCGTGGGTCCCGAGCGCTTCATCTTGGACCCCTCTCTTGTCGGGTATCCTCTCAGCCAGGTCCGTCTGGTGACGGTCCAGGGGTGAGGTTACTGTCATGCACACCAATCACGTGACTCGCACGGGGCACCGAAATGACATGCGCCATGCAGTATATAAACAAGGAAGTGGTAAGGAACCAAACACTGAGTCATGCCCTCATGCCCTCTATCATGTTTAATCCGTAACTGTTTTCATCCACCCCGCTACACAGGCAAACAGTTCGGCCAGGTTCGTGACAATACTTATGTCATTTTAACCTTGTAATCAGAAGCTACAGGCATCCAGCTGGGACCAGCTGTGTCATCATATTTGCTGTTATGCTAGACTTCAGCTTCTACTATCCAACCAACATTGCTTTTTTAGTTGTATTTATTAAATGCCGTTTTACTTTTTGGACTTGTTCCTCAAAGAAAAAGAAGTAAGAAATAAAAACACAAAAGAAGAGAGTAGGTGGGGAGGGGCAAGAATAGAGGTCAAACTGCCAATTAGGTGGAAACATCTAGTGTACAGTAAAAGCACTGAATGATGATCCCAACAGTTAAGAAGCTGGCCATATTTCATGAACTTAAGTGGACTTGATAGGCTAATGAAATGTAATGATCTTTCTCACTCAAGCAAAGAATTAGAACCAGCCTTTAGTATTCAGGGGCCTTGCTTCCCGCAGTGGCTCACAGTCAAGGGCAAATGTCCTAATTAGGTACTTTTTAATGGTTAACAATACAGTGGCGAAAAGATGAGTTTCAGGACATTTGTCCCTTGATTCCAGCTTAACAAATTATAGTGTTTTATGTAAAATCTGGAACTTGTGAGAAAAACCGTAAGGAACAAGATGTTAGGAAAACATGATGCCACTACCAGAAAGAAATGAACAAGGACGCTAGAGATCACACGAACAAACAAACAAACAAATAAAGAAGATTTATCTCGATTTGTCACTATAGTTTGTCACTATTTACAGGTGATCTTGGAACGTAACCCCTACGAATGTCAGGGGTTTACTGTGTA
>JBBPCY010000082.1:7562086-7577745 GCA_037974405.1 Brachyalestes nurse
TTTATTAGTAACGCAACGTTACTTGAATTGTAACGGTAATCTAATTACCAATTTTAAAATTATAACGCGTTAGATTAGTGTGTTACTAAAAAAATAATCAAATTACTTAGTAACGCGTTACTGCCCAACACTGGTCTTGACTGAACATTTATTAACTTAAAACCAAGCATATAAAACTTAAAACCAAGCATAAACTGGATGTGAATGTAATTCGTTATGACTGCATGATCAATTTTGTAATTATGTGATTGGACAAAAAATGTGTCATCTAATGGCATTATAATAATAACAAAGATTCCATCTCCATTTGATTCACCCTCCTTATTAACAGCATTTTTGCTGAGCTGCTACACTGCTATTATATCACAGTATATTACTTTACATGATTAATTATGTTTATAGTTGATTTATGTTCTGTATTAATGGGTCTGAGTCAGCATTTCTGGTATTCTGGCTTTTTCCCTTCAGCCACAATGAGGCCTAAAAAAGGGAAGCTTTTCTTTATTTCTTTATGCATTTATGTATATATGTATACATAATGTCTACAGTAAATGTTCCAAGGAGCAGTTACGTTCCAAGAGCACCCACATATAGTGAAAAAAACGCCTATTTTTAAAGTGTAAACCCTAAACATGCCCCTAATATGCTCCCAAAACACATTAATTTAATTTTTAACTCAACTACTGCTAGAATATAAAATATTGATAGTAGCCCTGTATAGACTGTACTGTAATTTATGCATGAACATTTTCTTTGGTATGCGCTGTCGTTTTCTTTGGTATAAGCAGGGTAAATACAGTAAGAAATTAATTTAATTTACAGAAATAAAAATACACTCAGAAGAGCACTCAAGATGCTCCACGGGGAAATTTCTGGACCGCAGCTCTGTCAAAGGGCAGCAGCCAATCAGCAGCAAGGAGAAATAAATAAGATTTTCTGATTGGCTACTTACAAACCTTCCGCCTCTGAGGACAGCAGTATTTCACCATCCCAAGACACGCTTTCTTTGTGTACTCTAGATAGTCCCAAAAAGAGTATAGTTATTATTTATATGGAAATGTAGTTGAATTTACGTCAAGATTAATGTTCCAAAATTAGTAAAATATATTTTTCTTAATAATTTTGCACTAAAATGTACGAAAAACGATGTGACGTCCGGGCCTCGCCCACCACGTCCCCTCATCCTCGTGCTGGGTTGTTTATGTTTGGGCGCAGTGCTTAGCAACCCAGCAGGAGGGGGTGTGGCGGACGAGGCCCGGATGACACAGAAGCGAAAATAATGTGGAGAGTATCTGCAGTTTCCACGTTAGTGCGGGGGTTTCAGAGAACAATTATTAGTTCGGTTCTCAGAAATAATCCAAGATGGACTGAAACCCTGACTGCTGATCCATGTTAAAGTGGTGGTTTCTGTATATGTATTTTTTTATTTATTCATACTTGCATACACAATTCCTTATTTATTTATAATAAATAATATATATGCGTTTTTACTTTTATTTATTTTTGGTTCTTACTGAAAAATAATGTGCTTGTGGACAGATGTGGGTGTCAAAGATTAAATGCTTGGTCTATTTATTTATATATATATTATATATATAATAAATGATTGTTTTTGTCCGTGGTTTTTTCTGTTTATTTCTGTTTGTTTTGGACCAAATAATTTAAACAAAGGTCAAAAGCTGGACCTGTGGATGTTTGGTTCCTCGCAATTGTTTTTCTGTTTGTTTGTTTTTATACTCCACTAACTCCACATTCTCCACTCTCTATATTTAGTCTGTTTTCTCTGTTCTTTATTGTTCTGTCTTTCTTGTCTCTGTAGATATTCCATCGGAGCAGCATGTTGACGCATGAGGCCTGGGATTAATAAAGCGAGGCGAGGCACCAGCCTGCTTCACTGCCGCCCCAGGAACTGGTTCTTTGGTCTCTTTATCGGCTGGAAGGTGGCGCTGGTGGAGGCACCTCTAAAGCAATTTACTGCTTTTGCATAATCCAGAGACGCCCCACTCTGGGCAGAGCCGGTCCTGTTAAATACACTAAGCTGATCACACTGCAGCCGAGGAGTGTAATGTATTCCTTCACTCCGCTTTTTGGACGAGAGTGAAAAAAAGGAGGGGGTAAGATTGCATTTCTTACATTGTTTCCATCCATCACAGGACATGAAAGAGAGGACAGAGGGATGAAAAATAAAAAATAAAGAATCTACACAGTCACAGATTCGTCTGGGACATTAATGCAGGTGGCATTTGTAATCGAAATACTCCCCTTTCTTTTGCCCAAATAATCTGAATTTTTTTTTTCCATTTCTTCAGATATGAATGTCCCAGACTGGGACCGTTAACAGAGAGAGCAGAGAAAGAGAGAGAGAGAGAGAGAGAGAGAGAGAGAGAGAGAGAGAGAGAGAGAGAGAGAGACAGAGAAAGAAAGATACATAGGCAAGTGGAGAGAAACAGGGAAAGAAAGAGAGAAGTAGACGGAGAGAGAAAGAGTGAAAGAGAGAGAGAGAGATACAGAAAATAAGAGAGCAACTGAGAAAGAAAGTGAGAGCTAGGCAGAGAGAGAGAGGGAGGGAGAATGGGAGGGAGAGAGAGAGAAAGAGAGAGAGAGAGAGAGACATAGGCAGGTGGAGAGAAACAGAGATAGAAAGAGAGAAGTAGACAGAGAGAGAAAGAGTGAGAGAGAGAGGGGAATTGAGAGAGATGCAGAAAGAGAGTGACTGAAAAAGAAGAGCTAGACAGAGAGAGAGGGAGAATGAGAGAGAGAGAGAGCAGGGGTTCAACCTCAGTCGTAAACTCCAGAGGGATGGCTGGCGTATGGGGAGATTTTCCCTCGCCGCTGTTTGGTTCGTTTTGCTTATGTGCTCGTCTCCCCCTGATGCGTCTGGCCCAGCTGTTCCTCGGCGCTCGCTGTTTAGCCCTGTAAAGAAGGAAAAAATCTCAGGCTTAACTGAGATGAATGGAGGAATGTACTGTATTTACAGCGTGCGGCTGCTTTGCCTCAGTGGATTTTCCTTTACACTGATCTGGAAACAGGCATTATCACACATTACACTGTGTCTTAGACTTACAACTGTTTTCAGAACAGTCTGTGAGGGCAACCTCCCCCAAGCCCACAAGAGAATGCAGGCAGTGCACAAAAATAAACAGAGTTTCGGGGGAATGGGTTTATGCTGAGTATATGTGTGAGTCTGTATATAGATAAGACATACAGAAGTCTGGAGCCACCCCTCATTTCTTTCTGTTTTTGAACCAACTTATTGGTGAAAAAATCCTTTTTTGTGCCTGTCCATTTGTCTTATCTTTGGAAAAATTAAGTAGATTAAATGAAAGAAATGGGAACAAATGTTTTATTGTGACAGGCTGTAAAGTGCCTAAAGAGATAAGGAACCTAGACAAAGGTCTTCCAACCGCTCAGCATTCAGCACCACCAGTATACTGATCACTGCCTGATTGTCTGGAATCATCTGATCCTGTTTCTTCACTGGTTAAGGCCAAGTTAGATGGTCTTTGTTCTGCTTGAATGATTCATGCGTATATCACTGTGTGGCTTGACAAACAAGAAAGATTTCTCTGAAACTGGTCAGGTTCAGGGACTGGACTTAAAATGAGAGTCTTTGAAAGTCCTTCAGGATGCCTGGAGAATTGTTCCTCAAGACGACATTAAAATATGAGAAAGTCTGAGTCTTTGGGAGCAAAGAATGAAGAAATGAGGGGCAGCAGAAGACTCTTGCACAGAACTGTATTGCCGTGTTTGTACAAAACAAAACAAAGTTACCCTCTATTCAATCTATTCAAATGATGAAAAACAAAAACAATGGAGCAAAACGGTGCATGTATTTAAGTCTTTAAGAGGACCAATGTTAATACTGTACAAATGGGGACCTTTTGCCTTGAATAAAGAGAAGAAACTAAAAGAGTAGAAAGACTGGTTGATGGTGTACTGGGGTTAAGGTCAGAAGTCATGGTCGCATTTACGTGTAAGTGTCCTATTACTGACATACAGTTTTGCACATACAGTGTTACAGTGGAGTGTCACTTGGACAGTGTCTGTGTGAGAGAGAGGGAAGTGGTTGCAGACATTTCAACATTTTATGGGCATGAATTACGTGAATGCAAATGAGTTCCATCAATCATTCGGATTAAGAAATTGGAAGGACTTGAATTGCACTCACGTTTCAGTGCTAATGCCGTCCGAATGCCATGACTAACATATTTTGTCATGTTATTTTCAGCACCTTTGTGGAATCCATCATGGGATTCATAGTGAACTCCATAGAAAAGACAACACAGACATCACAGTCCATCACCAGACTCTACCACCCTGCACACACTCTCAAAACACACCGCCTGATCTCATGACTGATATACTGCCATCACCACATAGTGATTCATGAGTTTATACAAAGAAAGCTACCAGTAGGTTTGAATGAACTGATAGAGCTGAGTTTTGCCCTCAGAAGTACTGTCCTGTTTACATAGGCAATGACATAGTAACTATATAGTAAGTGCACAAAATAAAATATAAATGTAATTGCTGTGTAAATTTATAGTAAATGCATAGTACTTACGGTATTCTTTTTAATTTTCATCTTCATCTTATTCTACTTATTATTAGCTTTATTATTATTATTATATTATTATTATTATTATTAGTAGTAGTAGTAGTAGTAGTAGTAGTCGTCGTCGTCGTAGTAGCATCATTGTTATTATTTATTTTATTTTATGATAATTACTATCTAATTACATTGTAAATACATAGTAATTACCTTTACTTCTGAGTTTTATTCTAGATTATTATCATCATCATTATTATTATTGTTACTTCTTTTTAAGTGTCCTTAATGAGTTTGGTTGTCAAAAAATCTATGAAAGCATAAACACAATTTGTCTGTATAATAGGGATACACACAACAATAATTTCAATAATTAAAATGATAATAATACATTTCTTACATTTAAACATAAGCATGGTATAGATACAAAGTTTTAACAAACTTTTTCCAAGCTCTGAAAGAGCCTACATAAAACTACATCATTCTTTTTTTCCTGCAACTTTTGCAAATTTAATTGACACCGCGCCAGACGCATTTTTTCATAAATTAACAGGCTTTTACTTACAACAAATAAAGTTTCAAACTGCTCCACGTGGTGCATCCTGCCACTTATACCATTATCAGAAGCTGAAATTAAATCTGCTCCTGTGCTGCTGGAAGCCAGGCCTCTGTCAGTCAGTCAACAGTCTGGCCTATTGGAGTGGGAGGGGCAGCATCTAATCCTCCTGAATCACCCAGGGCCCCATCGCAGACGTCTCTTTGAGAGGCATTTAGTTTATTAGAAAAGTTGGTTACCTTGGGAAATCATGATCAAAGCTGAAAGAGCAATTAAGCAATACTAGGCTGTAATGAGATTTGATTTGGCTCCTCGCTATGATCCGTTTGAACCAGCTGCAGCACGTGGGACTTCCTCGGATGAATACTGATTTGTACATTAGCGCTCATATAGTCCCAAACATGAATCAATATTAGAGAAAAGCCAGGGAGAAAAAAAGAGAGAAAAAACACTGTCTATTGGGACTCTGCGGCGTAAATGAAGTAATGATGTAATGCGGTTGTGGAGTCAGGAGGTTTTTGGACGAAGCTTATGCTGCCCAATTACAAGTGAAAACAAAACAACGGTTTAGGTCATTCTCTGTTTTTGAGCCTTCGAGGCATCCTGGACTTGCTAACGGGGAAATGGCTTCCTTTAGTTGTGTAGCAAGTAATGAAACTTAATGAGACCATTAGACATTAGCACTGTGTAACCTTGCTACATATCATTGACTTAACCATGTCATAACATGTCTTAAGCTGTCATGACAGTTAACCATTACAGGTAATGAAAAATGTTGGCACCACTTTACAATGAGACTACACTTATACAGGCTTTATAAATGATTAATGATCGTATTGTTAATTTAGGTTTGTAAATCATTAATAAGCAGTTATAAACAAGTTATAACAGCTGTCATACATGGACGCAGGCTCACAATTTGGAGAGATCTGGAGTTTTAATGGTAGTAGCATGTTAAGAAATACCTGATGAAGTTGACAGTTACTACTTTGCCTGAGAAAGAGACCAGATAAGCTCAGCAACTGGCAAGAACTGAGATCTTTACAAACAGTGAGTCTGCATCAATGTAAGATAACTGTTTTAACTAGTTATTCTTGATTTGTTATCAATGATTTATAAACTGTCTTTAACTTAATTAACAACCTGATCATGAATAATTTATAAACCTTTTATATGGGTTGTCTTATTGAAAAGTGGTACCAAAATAATTTTTAATTTTTAATGTGATGACATCAAACGTGACAAAGTTTGTAAGGACAGTGATAGCAAGACACTTATACTACTGGACCTAGCACATGACATCTGTCATGACATGTTATTAGCCGGGTCAAAGCATAAATTGTATAGCTAAAACACCCCAAACTTCTTTAATACACATCAAGTCCTAAATGACCTTTGTTATTTGGTTTCTGACATAGGACAAAAGTGCGGGCAAAATTCAAGATTTAAACTTTAGAACTAATTTAAATGTAGACTATCTTGAAAATTCAAAGATCTTGTGTTTTTTTTCCGTTTGTTGCTAAAACCTAAAATAAAAGAAATTTGGGCAGTTTTATTCTTTATGGGCATTTGCGTGTTATGCCATTTTTAAACCCCAGTAGCCATTATTGTTATTAAATGTTTTTAAATTACAATAACTTCTATGTGACAAAGCTCAGAATGACGGGCTCTACGTGACAAAGCTTGAGAATCAAAACAAACTGGGCAAACTTGTGACACAATGATATACCATTTGCTGCACTTCCAGCATGAATCATGCTGCACATGTTCCATTTTTGAAGATATCACAGTCACACATTGTTCCTTTAATCCCCCAATGTACCGAATCTGGCCTGGAGAACAAAAAAGTCCCATAAACAGCACACCGACCCCAGAGTAAGCTGACCTCCACATCCATGGGATAAGCAGGTAGGATGGATTCGGTGTAGAAATAACTCAGCTGGGTGGGGGACGCCCACTACAGAGCAGGATCTTCTGAAACCGCATGGAAACTTCCTTAATCTCCCTTTCTGGATTCCGATCGTGGCCCTCTGGGGAACCACAACATCATTCTTATTCTTAGCAAGGGGAGGACAGCTGGGTATTGTTGGTGCGGGAGGGCGTAGGTTAGCAGCAATGAAAATTCTCTGGCTGTCATCACCCTGCCTGTGTTTTGAGAAGTGAGGGGGGACCCAATAGGAAGAGAGAACAGGTATTTATAGAGTGTAAGATTTTAAAAGAAGATTTTGATTGAAGGCTGATGAGAGCCTTCAATCAAAAACATCCATTTGAAGGAACTGAGTCCATGAGTCTATGAGGGCATTCTAATCGATAAGTAAGAAAGAAACCATTCGTCGGAACTTGAGGTCATGCTAAGTAATCTTTACCCATGCAAATCATGGGGCAGGGTGTAAGTAACATACTGATTAAGATTTTCATGCCAAGATCTCTGGCAAGAAACAACTAATATATATAAATATGTAACAACACAAAACATTCTCAGAAAGTGAAAAGTCAAAAGCATTTCATTGTCCATCTCTGAGCTCACAAAGTGAAAGTCTGCAATTACCAAGAAACCTTGGCAAATCTTATTTTTTCCAAACCCATTTATGATTCTACAATACTGATAGTGTAAAAAAAAATCATGAAGACCACAAGAGTCTTCTTCTTCTTCTTCTTCCTCTTCTACTTCTTCTTGTTCTTCTTCTTCCACGCCAAAGCGCTGAAGGGCACCTTTAGTGACATTGCATCTCGCAAGCTCATTTGCTTGAAGAACAGACTTGTTCCCATCCAATCAAGGACTTGCTGAAGATGGCTGGCCCACTCATTTCTTGTGACAGGCTAATAAGCCTTGATTTATCCAGTTTACCCAAGACATCCTTAATTGGACACTCTCCTCGTTGGTCTGCAGAGCGAGCCTTCGCTCAGGGATCGCACTTTTCTGTCTCGAGCGAGTTGATCTAGACTCGGATATGCATTTTTGAGCTGTTACAATTAATGTGGATCCAAAGACAGCAAGGATGATCTCAGACACCTGAGTTGGGGTTTGAGGACAGGATCAGTATTTGGAAAAATGGGTACCACTTTATCATAGGATGAGGGTTTATAAATGAATTATAATGTTTTTTTTTAATCAGTAATAAGCAGTTATTAAACCAGTTATAACTGTTGTCATACATTGATGCAGGCTCACTATTTGGCAAGATCTGGGGTTTTAATGGTAGTAGCATGTTAACAAATCCCTGATGAAGTTGACAGTTTAACATTCTGCCTGAGAAAGGGACAAGCTAAGATAAACAACTAGCAATATCTGAGATCTAGCCAAATACTGAGCCTGCAACAGCATATGGCAACTGTTATATAACTTGTTTATAACTGCTTATTCATGATTCACAAACGTTCTACAACATAATTGACAATGTGATTATAAATCATTAATAAAGCTTTTGTAAGGGTACCGAAAAATGATGTATGATACGGGAGAAGATAAGGTGAGTTGACAGTACAATCAAGTAGAAGCAGCATAACCAATAGAATACAAACTATACTTTATAACAATGTATAAATAAAAGCGTATGAACAACTGTGCACTGTACAATATAACAAAAAATGCACTGTACATAATGCAAATATCCAGAGCAACTTACAAGCATTAGTTACAGGGACAGTTCCCCTGGAGGAACTGAGTGTTAAGTGCCTCGCTCAAGGACACAGTGGTAGAAAGTAGGGGTTTGAACCTGCAACTTTGTTGTCATCGGGTTCACAGGCAAGCGTTTTACCCACTAGGCTACTGCCACCCTGTTGTCATTTCTCCTTATAAAGAGTTAGCAACTATTTTTCATAGCAGATATAAAGACTGCTGGAAAATGCAGTGACCAAAGTGTTCACCCACACCAGACTATCTTCATTTTGTAGCTCCTCTTTACCTTGATGCTTAATATGCTCTTGAGCAGTTTTGTGAGGAGCCGACAGGGATGTCTGTCCAACATCAAAAAAAGATACACGTAAGCTAAGACCTCGTCAGGGACAGTTTTAATTGCTTTGTTTTATTGGATGTGACAGAAGTACACATGTGGCCAATCTTGCAAAAAATTTAAATGACACAGAATGGACACATGGTTTTTCTGTATTTTTTAATCAATATGAGCTTATATAATACGTATAATTTCCTTGTATATATGTTATTAAGTTAACTAAGCCATTGCTAGTGAGAAAGAGATATAAAACTCCAAAAAACATTAATAAAGCAGTCATTTTGATTGTGATTTTTAAACATATCCCAATTAAAAAACTTAACTTAAAATATATCTTGCTCACATACAAAGACAAAAAAAAAGTTTGTGCAGTTTGTAAATCTCCCAAAATATATTCTATAGATTACATAGATGTTAGTGAAAAAGACACTTGCTGCTGAACTGATGGGCCTTCAAAACAAGCAGCAACTGCAATTTTTTAATACAATTTTTTAATAGAAATAACCATACATCAGTTTCTTTGTGTACACAATTCTTAAAAATATATCAAGCATTTTAGCCATAATCTTTTCAATCAAAAAAGTATTTAAGTGGTGATGAACATCCATTCAAGCAGGTGGTTTCACACTTCCAGTTGCTACTATATATCCCCCAAAAGGTGTTATACAGGAAAGTGTTATACAGGAATATGCATGTAGAATTAAACTACAGGATTTTAAAAATTGTGTCACCGTAAAGTGAGCCGTTGCTCCCAAACTACCAATTTTAGAGCTCAGTGGATGACCCAGCATACTCTGAGTACCATGTCAGGAAGTTACACTTGTAATCGAAGCTCAGCGTAAACATATGATCCAACTGGAGTTCAGAGATGCCATTCAGGAAAAAAAGACAAAACAAATAAATAAATAAAAAAGAAACGAAGGGAAAAAGCCTTGTGACAGGAGCGTCGCAAGGAAAAACAACTTTGCTTTTCCAAGCAGCGCCGCCTCTTTATCACATCATAAACTGTATTATATTTTGATTAATTTCAAATTGCTTGTCTTGCTTCAGTAGACTGTGAAATGCACTTTCCCTTTTGTAAAGTTTTTTTCAATTTCTATTATTCCATCCAGGAATAATAGAAAGGAAAGGGGGACGAGACGAAAAAAAAAATCGGAACAACATTTGGTTGTATAATTAAGAAACCCAAGCATTAATGCCACCAGCAGCCCCCCGATTCATCACTCACACGGTTAATTACGTTGTTTATACAGATGTCCGTAAAATGGTTGGAGCCGTGTTCACTTGCTCGTTATGACGGAAGGATATAATTCTTCAATTTCAAGGTAATGAGAAAAGCGAGGATGGCGTATGTTCATTTTCCGAAGGTGAATAAGCCGTCACGCCAGAAACGTGGCCAACGCGGCTCCTTTATTAGAGTTTGAGAGTCGTTCGGGTGTTAATAAGAGAGAGAATAAGGAAAAAAAAAAACATGTATAAAGTTTGACAGAATGGTAACTGGTTGCTAAGCGACTATAAGCAAATTATCTTTAATGATCACCTCTCCGTGTAAAGTGCGATATTTACAACTTTAATCATGCCGCCTGATTGTCTATTGTGAGTGAGACATGCACCTTTGCTTATTTTCCTGCCATCTTGTTCAAAGGATGAGATGAAAAGGAGCTCGAAGAATGGGCTAAAAAAACATTTTAAAAAGTGATTTTGGCCTCTATTGTGAAGAACTATCACTGCAGAGCTCATTGCACTTTCTGGTCTCAATATACTTTTACGAAACAGAAGCAATTATTTGGACGCCAACACACAACAGAGGCTACATGTAAGATTAATGACTTTTTGAAGCTTTGCTATTGTTGTCGATATTGCGCTTTGGAGTCTGCATGATCTCCATTAATTATTCGCTCATAAACCAACAAACCCAGCGCCTTTCGAGAAGTTCTGCCCGAGGACCAGGCCAGCAAAAACCTTTGAAATGCAAATAGCAGAGCATTAATAGAAATTATGATATAAGATTTGAGCTGATTTGTTTTGTGCTGTGTTACACTGTGCAAAAGTGAGAGACCATTTATCTAATGTCCAGGCTATTTGTTTTTCGACAAAAGCAGAAACATATACTTTACTAAAAGATCATAAACCCAAAGGCCTTCCTCCACATCTCAGGTGACCAGTTTGGATGTTCTAGTGCTGTTTCCCTTTCTGTCTGTTTCCTTTTCTGAACACTTGTGCATCCTTTGAGACCATCAGTGTTGAGTCACAGTGGAGGGATGGACAGAAACACTCACAGATTTTTTTTAGATCTGTAGCAAGAGAGTACAGCTTGACATCTTCAAAGATGAAAGATTTAAGCCCTGTTTATCTATTGGGGACAGTTTATGGTGGTATAAGGGGTCTTGAAAAAATGTTAAGGGTCTAATTTTCTTTTCTCATAATCATTATTTTAACTGCAGTTTGGAAACTCCGTTTTTTTCCGTTTATTTTCCTTTGAAGTTGCTTTCCCTTATGCAAGTGGATGATCTTCTACACCCAAAATCTCTTCTTATCCATTTTAGGTGCTCTTTAGAAGGCAGCTGAGGTGTGTGTGGGTTGTTGCTTGTGTAATGTCAAGTGAGAGCTGTGGGAGTCGCTTTATTTTGAAAGACATGGCATTAACGGCATGGGTTTAAGATTGAAAGGATAAAGAGTGGCAGTGGAAGTATATATAAAAAAACAGTTTGTAGGGGGAACTTTTGCTGAACAGTTTACGCCTCTTAGCAATTGTCATTGGTGGCCTAGCAGTATAAAAATAAGAGTTACGCACGCACACACACACACAAACACACACACATACACACACTACCATGTCAGTGTCACTGTGCTAAGGATGGTCCACCTCAAAAAAAATCTGGTTAGCAGATCTGTGGTCAGAAATGGAACAGTGACGTATGAGAAATAGGAATTTGATAAATTATGCATGGCAATAGAGGTACAGTCTGCAACTACACAACTACAGTGTCTAGTGGAGCTAAATTGTAAATGGTAAATGGTGTTTCTAATAATGACCAGTGACGGGAAACACATGGTAGGTGTTTCTAATTCAGTGGCCAATAAATGGAAGTAAAACACTGGTATTTCTAATAAAGTGGCCAGTAAATGGAAGCAACGGTCCAATAAGGAAAAGTACATCGTAGGTGTTTCTAATAAAGTGCCCAACAGTTTGAAATATAGCGTTGGTGTTTCTAGTATAGTGGGCAGGCACTGGAAGTACAAAGCAGCAGTGCCTAATAAAGTGGATGGTGAGTATTTATGCATGTAGATTAAAAGTATGGCCTTGGGGTCGGGTTACATGCATTTAAAGAGAAGATTTACACCCGGATTACTGCCATTCACCACGGTCCTGAGGCATAATGGGTCAGGTAATTACAATGCCACTAACAGCATCCACATGGTGTATCGTTTTCCTTGCCCAAAGCTTGTTCAGTCTGGCGGTAAGAATGGCCAAAGTTAACCCGGTGAAAGGGCTGTGTGGAGACCAGCTGTCAGTTGTCTAGCCCTGCTCTGACATCAGGCCTAGGGGGGGGGTCTCCTGGGTGTCTGACTCACTCTCCAAGGCTTTCGTTGCAAGGCGCTTGGAGCCCGCTGCTCTTTTATTAGATCACTGGGCTCTTCTGGGCCATGGTGAAAATGTCAGCCGCAACACCAGTCATGTTCACCTCCACAGACCCCCCCAAGCCTCAACCGGACCCCTAGAGCGTTCAGCTGCTGCTGCTAGCCTCTTTGGTCCCCCTTGTTTGGCCCCTGCTCCAGTTTTCCCTTTATCTCCATGCTTAAGGGCTCAAAGTCTGGCTGGATCGCTAAACCATAAAGAACGGTAGACGCTGAGGGGAGGGGGAGAGAGGGGACAGCAAGGGAGCTTCCCTTTCAGGCAGAGAGAGAGAAAGAGTGACTGCAGCAGAATGACAAGTAGACACCTTCAAAAGCAATCATAAATCAATGACATGACACACTGTTCTGTAAAGTGGCCATGGGGTCATGCTAGCAGGGCTAAAGGCAGAAACAGAAATTACCACCAGCAGTTAACAGGCCACTCAGACACTGTTAGACTTTAATCTGACCAGGGCCTTATTAAGGCATTCTGTGGTCCTTCTTTAAATAACCCTTAATACATGGTTCTAAATGTCACCAGAATAAATTCCACACAGTAAGGAGAGTATATAAAACACTATAACAAATAAAGGGTTTCTAAATGGTTCTGGGCTTGGACATATTGTTCTAAAGTAAAGTGGCCCCTTATAGCCATGCGTGAACACACCACATCACACAGTGTGAAATTCTTTTTCTGCATTTCACCAAGTGAAGCCGTAGGGACACAAACCCACAACCTTCTCATTGCAGGGCCAAATCCTTAACCACGAGGTACCTCATATGGTTCTAGGCAAAATCTTTTGATAAAAAAACTTTTCAAATTTGGATGTATGTCAAATGCATGTAGTAAAAAAAGAAAGAAAAAGAAACAATACATATATAAAACAATACACCAAGCTATTCATCTATATATATATTCTTGTATGGTGTGTGTACACTCTTTATTGTAAGCATCTTTAGGCTTGTGAACAGCACTTTATAAATACCATGTGCTATTATTATTATTATTATTATTATTATTATTATTATGGTTATTTCTGTGTGGAGTTCTTCACGTTTTTTGTTTCCTCTCACAGACCAAAGGCATGCATATCAGGTGGACTGGAGATGCTAAATGGCCCCCTAAGTGTGTGTGTGTGTGTGTGTGTGTGAGTGTGTGTGTCTGTGTCTGTGTGTGTTCCAGAAGCACAAACAAATTGTAAATTGTCGTTATTCAGCAAAACAAGTCCTTTTATGGAAGTTCACTGGTTTGTATCTGATACTGGAGGTGTCAGACATCATGCTGAGCTTTGTTTGGTGTTCCTGTGTCACATAGCATCAGAGCTACTGTCATTTTAAAAACATGTAATAATAAAAAACACTAATAGGATTTTAAAAATGGTGTCACACAAATACGCCCATAATGAGCAAAAATGCCCAAATGTCTTTTATTTTAGGTCTTAGAAACAAACAGAAAAAACAGAACTTTCAGTCTCCGCCCACAAGTGGGTGGGGAAAACCCGCAGAGGGAGGGGGTCCGGATAGCAGCCGACTGGCGGTGTGCCAAGCAGCGAGCGTAAGAGCTGAAAGCGTGTAGCAGAGTAAACACCGGTTTTTCATCGCTTTTATTCATTGAAATCAAGTTTTACTAATACGCTCTGAGTGCTAAGGGTTGAAAGGTTCTTTCCTCTTCCTGGCCTCCTGTTTACGAGGAGTGTGGTGCGGGCCCCTGAATGGTGAATGGTCTTCAGTATATATTTGGCTTGTACACATCTATGTGTGCGTGAGTCTCCCGTTACTCCGTCTCATTATTCTTCCCACTGTTCCAGGCGCTTAGTTTCAGTCTTTGGGTAAGTGTGACCTTGACACTCATCTGTGACTCAACTTCTCCCTATCAGACACACACAAACGGCATTGCGCGCACACACACTCTTTCTCTCTCCCTATTTAACAAGCCTAGACAAGCTGTCAGGCCTCCGAAACTCTCTTATGACCTCTAAGCGAAGGACAGGGAGGATAATGGTCTTAACCCTTGCTCGAGACATCGCATCCGTCCCTCCTCTTCCAGCAGATTGAGAGGGACCGACCGGATCAGGTAAAAGAGAAGCTAAATGGATAACACAATCATATAAGGCAATACCGTGACTGGCCCGGACGAAAGATGATGAATTGCTTTGTGCGCTGGAACTGAAAGCGGTTGTAATAGATTAAAATGGTATTTCTATGCAGCCCGTCCCGTGCGTGCCCTCACTCTTGTAAATGAAACGGGCCAGGTTCATTAATTCATCATTTGTCAATTGCAGGGAACATTAGCAAGAGGACTTTCAAGAGCGGGCCGAAGAAGAAGGCGCCATTAAAAGGTCTATGAGAAATCCGACAGATGCACTGGTCCCATTACCAGGTAGCCATAATTAGAGTGTAATGGGCAGTGACTGCGGTGGGGTCACACAAATGTTCACATTCGCAGACCTACAAGAGCAGACCTCACAGTCTGCGTTCCCATTTAACCTCAGAATTTAAGCTCAGGTAACTAAAATACAGAAGCTATGGAAATAGGTTAGTTATAGCACCCCCTATGGACAAAATTGCACTAAATGTGGTGTGCTTCCAAAGACTGTGTTAGTGATTCAACAAGTAACAATTGGTGGAGTTTGAACCTTTACATCCCAAGATACTGGCTTGTGAAGTGCTAGGTCTTTGCACAGATTTTATTCTCTTCTTCTCCCAGGCCATCAGAATACTAAACTATGCTAAATAACTGAACGTTCTGGACACAAGTCACATACATGGTCTGCCTGAAAATTTGATCAAACACATGGCCTGTCTGATCAAATTGTCTGAACACTTAACACACACATGGACTGTTAACAAACACATTCAAATTTATATCCCAAAATAATCTCACTTACTGTGCACTTTATCACAAATAGGTCTTAAGTTTACATTATATTTATAAATTGCAATAATACATTTTATTTACATTATATTTATATAATATATTTAT
>JBBPCY010000082.1:7586400-7608674 GCA_037974405.1 Brachyalestes nurse
CACACACACACACACACACACACACACACACACACACACACACACACACACACACACACACACTCACACACACACAACCAAACACGCACACAGAAACCCAAGAACAGAGCCAGATCCAGTTTACAAAGGAATCTCTCTGAAATATGTAGATAAAATCTCTTTTCTAAACACACACACACAATAAATGCCCGAGTCTACAAGGAAATTAAATTAGAAAAAATTACTTTGATTTTTTTTCTCCTTTCTGTTCTTAAAACAGACATGCTCTACTAAGCCTACACAGAGAGGACAAGCCTGATTGTTAAAAGTATGACTGATAGATTCTAAAAATAATTTACAATTTTCCCTTTGGTTGCCTTTCAAAATTTTAAACGTATTTCAATTTTAAACACAGTTTTTATGTAACAAGTAACATAACTCCAGTAAACACCACATAATTCAATGTTACCAAATGAATCTATAACTCCACAAGAGGGTGCTCAGCATAAATATCAAACATGGGGATCTTGAGACAACTGTCAATATAAACTTTGTAGACCTTTCAATATAACATTTATAACAATATACTATAAGAATATACTTTCAGATAACATTTGTGCTGGGCAGTATTAAACAAAATAAAACAAATATCATGACATTTTCCAAATATAACAGTACCTATATTTTGATAAGATTCTATTAATTCTGAGAATAACATCTAAACATTTTGAAAAAAAAAAAATCTATACATTCTGGCAACAATCTGGACGTTTAAGATAAATTCATAAATTCAGACAAAAAATTAATTTGGACAAAATGACTTTTAATTCTCTGAATGTGGGAAGGCAACACATAGGAAGGCAATCACTGAGCACAATAATGAACTAGAATGTGATTGCAATGTTCATACACAAGCAAACAAACCTCAGTCAACTTTAAATGGGAGTTGGGGTCGGGGGTGGGGAATGACCTAGTGGGTAGGCTTCTAACTTTTTTATTTTCTGTCTTTGCTCAATGCACCATATCACTTCATTTAAAAGAGAAAATTATTTTCTTCCCATAGCTTTAACCCGTCTTGAAAAAGTTCATAATCATAAGCAATATATCAATATACAATATCATGGTCCCCCCAACCACATCCCCACTGTAACTTGCTCACCTCAATCAGAGAATTCTGTCTACCTGAAAAGAAATCCTTAAATTGTTAGATGAAATGAATAACAAACTTTTTTTTCCAGAATTACATTTTAGAACAAGAATGCTGATTAGTAATGAAGATAAAAAATATAATAATGCTTTGGAAAAGTCTCTCCAGAAGAAGAAATATATATTGCGTATTTGTCTGGATAGCACTTCAGGCACTGAAGAGCAGTGATAATTACAGGCCTCTGGCAAAGCATGCACTAATAAAGGCTCTAATAAAGGTCTGTAAACACATTAAAGGATCTCTAATATGTTTTGAAGCAGTTCTTGAGCTGCCTACATACAGTAGATACTTCTGTCAATGTTTTCCCAATTTTTTATACATTTAAGCTCCTTTTTGTAACTGGTTAGTTTATATCCTTGATCATACTGAGCACACTGCATCGTATTATTCAAACGATAAAATTTTCACTTTTGCACAATCATAGATCAAAGTGTGGTGACTTTTGTCCACCTTGAAGATCTTTCTGATGTTTGAGTATGTCATATTGCAAAAAGGAGCATAGATAAATTGCACTAAGCAACAATATAACATGCGTTCCCTCCCCCCTTCCTACCACCAATACCTATCATCAGGTGCTTCTCTGTCACTCTCCTCATTGGATTAGTGCTCTTACTTTTGTTTTTTGGAGTGGTTGTAAAATAATAACTGATTAGTTATTTTAGTCTGTTTACACTGCAGCACAAATTTGAACACAGGACTAACATAAATGTGTTGGTTTTTGTGACGTCACAAAACCAATGAATTCTGTATTTGCACCTCTACATCCATGTATGGACTGTAAAAACTGATAGAAGAGCATTTCGAAATGAAGCAGTGTTTCTAAGCCCTTTCTTTAAAATATTGCTTTAAGAAATTTAAAAGCAATATTTGGACATCTTTTGACAAATTGTCATTTTAAATGATCTCTTTCTGAAGCAAGATGACAAAAAGGGCAAAAAATAAGTATTTATCTTCCCTTAATGATCACTAAGCCACTAAAAACAAAAACACGCAGTGAGTCGGCTTGTTCTTAAATATAGAGCTGCTCATTTGCGCTAGAGTAATTAGACAAAGCGAGTGGGTGATTCAGGGTGAAGGAATGCCTCAGGCCAGAGCCTGTGACTGTGCAATGTTTTTCAGCAAAATCGCTCAGTTAGAAACAGCACCACTCAGCTGGCACACCTGGTTTAAGAGGTGAGAAAGTGGAGAAGTGGGCCCTCAGGGTCCACAGAAAGCAACGTAGGCTGCCTAAGCTTGAGTACTCATCTGAATTTCTCGACAGGGTTACTGACAAATTTAAAGGAAACATATCCATCAGTTTTCTTGTATTTTATTTTTCTCTGAGGCTCACTTCTTATGATTCATTTTTACACGACATTGTAAACTGCAGTGGGCTGGCGCCCCTCCCAAGGTGAATCCTTGCCTCGCACCCATTGGCCCTAGTATTGGCTCCATGTTGTCACATCCCCCACGGGGACTGAGGCGCAGGCGCAGAGCTCCATCTCTAACAACTTCTATTTACAAAACCAACAACACAAAAACGGCTTGATGGCCAAAACTCCAACAAACACAAATACTAAGAACAGGCACACACTCAGGGGAAGGAGAAAGGTATCGTGAGGGATATTGTGAGGGTGGACAGACAACCAAGATAGAGAACAGTGGAACCTAAATACAAAACAGACAAAGGACAAGAACCAATGACTAAACACAATCACTTTGGACATAAACACGGGACAGCTGACAGAACACATGAATGAACTGAACAGAATGCTTCAAATTAAGCAAACATTTAGACAACATAAACAATGACGTCCTCTAGCGGCCCGGGATTGTCTCACAGGTACCTGTGACCCTAGTAAGGATTAAGCGGTTACTGAAAATAAATGAATGATTGATTATGACGGTTTTTGTTACTGTCTCTTTAGAACTGACCTATGTAAATGACCTCTAATCGGTTGCCCTCATTTGAAAAGCAAACTAGGCAGAAACACTCCTTATAACTTTTATCTACCATTATATATGGGTTTCATGATGTCACAAAAACAATGAATGTGAAATGACTGACTGTTACAGCTTAGCTTCAAAGAGGAGTCAAAGATTACGACACAGATCCGTTCCTATGACAGTGACGTAATCCGAATTTTGGGCAAAAGTCAAAACACACCCTAAGCCTAAGTCACTTACCTATCCTAACACAGTTGTAAAATCACAATATTGAACATAATAAAACAAATAAGCCACAGAAAAAAGAAAAGGACACAAATATACCAGACACCAACTTCCACATGCGCTACGTTACTGCATATTCTTCCGCCACATGCAACCAAACTAGTTCGCCCACGTAGTCTGTAAGTACATTGCTAACAGCATAAGATGAAATACATCTCAGTTTTTAAATGTGTTTACGAGACTCGTAACCTGAGGACCCCCTGTACTTTTACATTTATTTACTTAATTTATTAACGTGCACATAATATATCAACCTGTTTATTTAAAAAAGCAATGCACATTCCTTTTTATGATACTAGCCATTTAGCAGGAGTCTGTTTGGAGTACCATGTAATGCATCTTTCCTGTCCAAGGTTAAAAGGTCAATTACAATTACAGTTTGAGGCTGCTGGTGGTTAGGGAGTTGCCCCTACAATCAGAAAGTTGTGGGCTCATATCCCAGGACTGCTAGTAGCACATCTGAGGTACCCTTGAGCAAGGTATGGTCCCCACATACTGCTCCCCAGGTGCTGGGTTCACTTGGTGAATGGGTTAAACGCAAAGAAAGAATTTCACACTGTTCACACTGTGTGCTGTGGTGTGTTCACGTATAACAGAATGGTCATTTTACTTTACATGCTGTAAGTATGACCAAGATTGCCAGATTGATTCTACAGTTTCCAGCCAAAATTTGTTCAAAACCCACTAAAATTCAGCTAAAAAAGTACAAAAATTTAAAAAGAGCACATTCAGCATTTCAACCATAAAGCAGTCTGATACCAATATTACAGCCAAAAAACTACTTCAGGTTCAACAGTGGACACTAATGCTGCTCTAAAAAATGAAAAAATCTATAACCAGAAAAAACAGCATCGTTTTTTTATCTGCCAGATCCTCACAAAAACTATTGATAAAATCGAAAAAATTGAGACAACAGCTTCAATAACCCTATTTTGGCATCAAATTGTGGTGAAATTTGAGAATACCAACTTGCTGTGCTAAGACTCTTTCCTAAGTAAATCCAAAAGGGGTATGTCTGCATTTTAATAGGCAGCCTTATTAGCAAACTACAACACACACAAACAAATACACACACACACACACGCGCGTGCATGAGCATACACTCACATGTACACAAGTACGCACCATCTGCCGGGGTTGTGTAACCAACCTCTCCTGCGTTCAGGCCGCAGACGGGTTACTGTGGGGAGCCCTGAAGGGGTACTAGAGACAACAGCACAGAATGCTGTCACACATCCTCTACAGCAAAAAACTGCAGTGTTCAAAGTTTGATGTTAAAAAATTAAAAATGTCAAATAAATGTTCAAAAATTACTACTAAACTCCCTTTAACTTGAAAGACATGTTTTTTTCATTATTCTGACCAAGCTTTCTTTTGCTTTCTTATGGATAAAAGTATTGAGACGCCTGACCATTACACCAACAAGGACTTTCATGACATTGCATTCAAATACAAGACATCCAATATGGAGTTGGTCCCCACTTTGCGGCTATAAAAGCTTCTATTTTTTCTGGAATGCTTTTGGATTTTGGAGTTTCTGTGGGGATATGTGTCCATCCATTCTGTACCACATTTATGAGTTCAGACACCGGTGTTGAACAAGATGGCCAGGCTCGCAATTTCCATTCCAGTTCACCCCAAAGGTGTCGGATGGGGTTGAGGTCAGGGCTCTGTACGGGCCAGTCAAGTTCGTCAACACCAAACTCATACAACCATGTCTTTATGGACCTTGCTTTGTTCACTGAATCACAGTCATGCTGGAATAGAAAGGCTTCTTCTGCCAAACTGTGTCCACAAAGTTGGAAGCATGGTGTTGGCCAAAATGTCTTGGTCTGCTGAAGCATTAAAATTGCCCTTCCTTGGAAGTAAGGGGCCTAGCCCAAACCCTGAAAAACAGGAGAGTCTCAATACTTTTGTCCATATAGTGTATACACAGTAAAAACACTTTATGAATGCTTTTATAAAAAACATGCTTCAACAAAATACAGTCTACTGCAAAGGTTTACACGCTGTCAGTCAAATGACAAGTGGAAATAAGTTAACACAAGTTCTGACAAGGCCACAGCCATCTGTGGCACCGAAGTCCAAGAGAGCATTGTCACGTTCATTCTGGGCCAGGAAGGATGGCCCTCCCTCACTCCTATCAATTACAACGTTAGTCACCGAGGGCATCTGTTAGCTGATGTAACAGATTTGGCAGCAAGTATTCTCCTCCAAGCGCCTTGAGCTGTCCAGTGGTGTTGCATTAATAACAGCTTCCTATATTTCGGCCAGTTTTACAGCACAATTACTTTTGTAATTATTGGTTATGTGCCATAACATTTTTTCAGTATGTTAAAGTCAGCAAATAAACAGTAATAACATATCAGAACTATACTGTGTATTCAAACATAACAAATGAACTCTTATCATCATTATCATGAAAAACAGTTGTCCTTTTCTAATTAAAGAAAGTAATGTAGTATGTAAGCACATACTATCATATATATCAGTAATACTAAGTATCATACTTTCTGAATGAGGCACAGTCAATAGGAAAATTAGGTCATTTACATCAGTTATAAAGGCATGAGTCTCCCCAGACGCCCACTGCTTTACCTGGTGAATGGGTTAAATGCAGAGAAAGAATTTCACATTGTTCACACTGTGTGTGATAGGAGTATAAGGAGCTTTACTTACTTTAAGCTTCAGTGTATGCTTTCCATACTAGTACCTAATGTAGATTTCTATGTTACACTAGTCCAAACCAGTAGTGGAATACCTCTCCAGTAGAGGATAACACTCAAGTTTCTCTAAAAGGTCTACCCCGTCAAACGCATCCTGAATCCACAGTACACCTCATCTCCCCTCTTTTAACACCCTGTGAGGGATCATCTGTTCAATCTAAACAGCCTCCACCTCAGCTCCAGTTACAGACCTTAACCAAACACAAAAGGCATAAACATTAAACACCGGCTTGCATTTGTTTATTACAGGCAAAACAGCTAAGATAAATAAGCAGATGAGACGACCATGTCAACGCATTATTTAGGCTAAGCACGCATTATTTTCTGAAAAGCAAATTAGTTCGACTATAAGCACCAATTCGACATTGTCTGTGAGCTCAGTTTGGATGCCCTCTTAAATGATTTGTTTGAATTTGGCTCTTGGTTACAATGTGTGAACCATTATTTGTAAGCCTGTTTATGGGTTATGTCTCATTCGCACATGTCACGAAGACGAAAAAAGTTTCAAAAACACAACAGCCAGATGTAGGTATGAGCCAGGGTGCGGTGCAAAATGTGCCTTGATGTGAACATTCGATTTCCTAACGCTGCTTATAGGACCACCTACTAATTTCCTACTTGTGAGGAGCTTAATTGGAATGAATAACGAGGAAGCCAATAAGCTTGAGACCAAAGAGAAGCCCATAAAGAGACAGCAACATTAATATGTTTCATTCCACACCAAAACATGCTTTCATTATTCTTAAAGCGTTCTTCAAGCTCTCTCTTAAAAACAATGGTCTCACCTTTGTACCCTGATATATAGCATTTCTTGTAAAACGCCCAATCTTACCAAGGGCCAGGCTTCATCTTTTTATTTGAGCTCTAAAACTCTAATTTTTCCCTCTCCTGGCCTCATTCTTTCGCTTTCGCTCGCTTTCTTCTGTTCTTAATCATGTTGACTTGCTTGTTTCTCTCTCGCTAACAGTTTAAAACCTCTTCCTGTCTGTGTCGGCCTGTTTCTTTTCTTCTCTCTCTTATTGCCGGATGTTTGTTAGGTCCAGACCAGCAGCCTCCACCGCTCACTGCGCCAGTAAAAGGGCTATTAACGTTTCAGGCTTTACACCACCAGAGACGGGCATGTGTGTGCCATTCGAGTTTTCGCAAGTGCAGGTGATTCATGTTAAAATCAACAGGGCAGTTCTATACACACACACACATATATACATATGCTCTAATATGTTTGGGATGGATGGCATGCTGCCACTAACACACTTAACTGTTTTTTCATTGGCCATGATGACTATAAAACACCCTTTCTTTGGAAAAGAAGACCTTTAGCTTTATTCCTCTTCACCTGCCTTAACTACAACACAGCATCTCAGCTAAAAAACACTACAATAGGGCTGTCACTATCTGTTACACTGGTAACTGAATAGTCTAGCAATTATTATTATGGTTTTGTTTGTTTGCTTTAATATTTTTAAAGCTTCATTTCAAGGTAAACTACACTGTAAAAAGGGGAACTATCCAGGACCAAAGGGAAAGTTGGCATTGTAACTTCAACAGGCCCAAATGGAACGTTACAGTCTTCAAACACTTCAAACACATCCTTAGATTTTGGAAAACCCTTAAAACCCTTAGTTTTATTAATAATGAATCAACTACAATTTTAACACATCTACAGATTTCTAAATATACACATTAGGGGACAATAATGTGACATATGTTACCATAGAGGCATAAAGGGTGAAACAATTTAAATTAAAATGTTACCCTATTGACCATATATATTTTTAAAAAGCTGGTTTGGCGATTCATAGAGGCTATGAAATGTTCCTACAATTTCAGTTAGTTTCAATTTGCTGTTGGCAAGTGTGAACTCTTGCCTCTAAGTAGTATCCCATTTCACAAAGCTTAGGCAGGAGTTACGGTTTACTAAGCTAGGTAGAGTAACGGAATAATACAACACAGCAATTATGGAAATTATTAAAGCTAGTACAATCTAAATGAACATTTGAGAAAAAGCTCGGCAGAGCAGCCTAAGGACTTCACACAGACGTACGTAATCAATCTGCTAGACAGTAACCAAACAATGACTTCATATTCTGATGAAGTTCAGGTTCATGTTCAGCCTGAAATCCTGCAGTAAATGTAACAAAAACTCCACTGACGGTAGTAAGCAGCCTGTCTGAAACATCTACCATGGAGCGTGTTAGAAGATGCCAAAAACAATGGAATTCTCCTTTAAGGTTCAGGTAAGCTTACGCATTCGGTTTGACTGCCAATTCTCTTAATCAAGGAATCAAACGAACTCTTTGTGTATTCCAATAACATCTAATGAGCCATTTGGCAATGCCAACTACAGGCCTGGACCAGGACCTGAGAGAATAAAATTGCACAAGCCAGTGGACCCAAACCCCAGTGGGCAACAGAATTTTTTCCCAAAAATATGGTTCCATGCTCAATTAAAACTCATTCAAAGAACACGTGGCTAAAGGTAGGTCTGTGAAAGAAATCTGATTCCTATCTCTATCAACTGCAATGCATGGCCAGTCAACAATCCTGCAGGTGTATTTCAAAAATAAAGATTTGCCAGAAAAAGCTGTCAGAAAAAACTGTTCTGTCTTTTTTATTTTGCTGTGCAGACAGTCTAATTCAGCTTTCACACAATAGCCTTTTCACACAATAGCCTATTGGTAGACATCAGAAATATTAGTTTGCCCTCTGTTTCAGCTCTTGAATGAGGTACTTCTTTCATTTTTTAAAAATGCAAAGTAGCCCATGCTAAGTGTCTTTTTCGGTCATTTTTTATGTTACTTGTATTAGTTTGTATTACTACGTCCATTACAGCCATAATTATCAAAAGGCCTGTTACCATGGATAAGCTTCGAGTCTCCTTTCTATCGATTTCCACAATTTAAAACAAGCACAGAAATTCACTGTTTTATTTTTTTCTTTCTGTAAACTTTGTTCACCACAGCTGTTTTGGCATCTCCATTTGTTCACTCAGCTGATGTTAATTTCACATGAAAGGAAACTATTCGTCTTAAAGGAATATCATATAAGTAAATTAGTAAACATGGCAGCAATCAGCCTCACAGAACAGCATATTGCCTTTTGGCTTTATGCTAAAGTTTCTATTTTGGCTTTATGCTAAAGTTTCTATATAAGTTATTCCTCGCTTCAAAACAAACAAACGGTTTTAAGAACAATTACGCTCCACCCACTTGTTTTGGGTGAAACTTAACTGTTCTTAAATTAATTGCTCATACAGTGAAAAACCTGTTTTTTTCAAAGTAGTTCTTGGTTTGGTACGGATGTTGTGATTTGAGTGCAAAGAGGTTATAAACTGGTAATCATCAAAAACACAAACATTACAAGTTGGATGAATAGACTAATGTCACAGTCACTAGTGTCTTCTGGCCTGACTGCAAGGAGCCAATTTTGTTCATTTAAGCTGAGGCCAGCATCTACAACCGCCTGTGGGGTCAACAATGAGGCAGAGAGGAAGAGTGAGGCAGAGAGGAAGAGTGAGGGACCTTCAAGAGTAGTCGGTGTTCGACTCAATGATGGCACTGACTCAAGTGTGAACGACACAAGCTGAATGGGAGCTTGATCCTCCAAGGACATATGCTAAGAGCCATGCAGATCTTTGAAGTTTTCATTAAGTGACTGAAGGTTCTACAACTCAGAAAAATATAATATAATCTGGATATAAACATTACCCAGTAAACCCTTAATCTCAAGGGTCAGATGTAATCGCTTAACAAGAAACTCTGTGGTCAACTATGAAATGTTTTGAGCTAAAAGTGGGAGGGAATACAGACATACTGGAGTGTGAGATTTCTGCAAATAATTCAAACTGCTTGTCTTTGCAGCAAAGAGTGTGTGTGTGTGTGTGTGTGTGTGTGTGTGTATTTAGAGCCATGCAGAAGATGCTGCAGCTCAGCAGCAGGTCCAAAAACTGAACAAGGCTCGGATTGAGGAGCTGGTGGGCAGCTGTGGGGCAACTGCTGCTGGACACAATCTCGGCCATAAAGAACTCTTCTGTCCTGCTGTCTGCGGCTGCATGGGCACCAAAACAGTAGATGAGATGGAGAGAGAGTAAAAGAAGCGATGACCAGATAGCTGCAGGGGGTTACAGTTACAAGTGGTAGTTACAGATTAGTGCTGGCAATGTGAGGAATACCGCCAGCATACAAAAGAAATCTGCATACAAAGAAAACGACAGCGCATACCAAAGAAAAGCGGCAACATCTGTATTTTACATTCTAGCACTGTGGGAGATCAGTGTACACTGTATATATATATTAGGATGCACCGAAATGATTTTTTTGGACCGAAACCAAAAATCGAAAATAAGGAAACACTTGGCCGAAAATCGAAAGAAATGATTATTATTAAATTATTCAAAGAATAACAAACGGCGCTACAAACAGCTTTCAGTGTGTCTTTCTTAGATATATCGAAATGCGTTCAGACATGGATGGCAGACATGCTGACTCTAATCCCATCTGCTGTGCCAGAGATCAAGTCTCAAGTCTTTCAGTGGCAATGTTTACAAATGGCGATTCTAAATGTGGGATTTTTGAGCTGTAAATGTTGAGCTCTAAATGTTTAGAAAATATGCTAATTGGCCACACCCCATGATTACATTTGGCTGTTACTTAGCAGGGAGCTGGACTGCGTACTGTGATTTGCCCTCACCAACATGGAGGAGTTGCCTTAAATGATGTTAAATCTAAATGTTAAATATGAAAAATATCTCTCACACTCTAAATGTGAAACTTCACTGTTAGACAGAGCTCGGTGACACCTTTCCAACGACCCCTCGAAAACCGTTATTAGCTGAAAATCGCTATTATGGCAAACGAGGGGTCGTTGGAAAGAGTGCGAGATATAAATAAATAATTCCATGAAATGAACATTGTTTACGAGTTATGAACATTGTTTATGACTCACGAGTCACAACACCCAAGTTCGAGTCAAGTCTCAAGTCGTTGAGAGCAAGTCCAAAGTCAAGTCACAAGTCTTTGTGTGACTTAAGTTTCCTAATTTCCGATTTTCGGTTACGATCGGCCCGGTGCATCCCTAATATATATATACACTGTATATATGTACACTGAACTCCCACAGTGCTAGAATGTAAAATACCGATGTTACCGCTGTATAGACTGTACTGTTATCCCTGCACGCGCGTTTTCTTTGGCATGCCCCCATGTTCCAGAACCATTCATCCAACATCAGCACCTACTGTTCTGGCTGAACACGATCAAATCCTCACAGCAATGTTCCAACCACAGTGTAAAGTCTTCCCAGAAGAGAACAGCAGCAATGAGAGGACAGATTCCCCATGATATTCTTGATTTCAGAAGAAACTTAGGTCTCATTTTTTATGATACAAATGCCCACAAGTCAACATACACTATATGGACAAAAGTAATGGGACGCCTGACCATTACACCAACAGGAACTTTAATGACACTGCAATCAGATACATAGCCTTTCATATGGACTTGGTCCCCCTTTGCACCTGCTATAACGCTCTGGACTCCGAGGGTAACTTGTTTTTCTATAACAAACTAAATAAAATGTAAATCCCCTGCAGTGGCAAATAGCTTTGGTTTTATATTTGATTTGATTACATTAATGTTTAAGTTGAGATTTACAAGAAATATTTGAACTGCAGTTGTGTAACTGTGTAATGGGAGCACTGCTGTTAAAAAGCACAATATGAAATTTCACATTTCTAAGATTAAACAATAGGTGTCTAACAGAATGGACAGAAGTGGCTCTGCTGTAGACAATGAGTATGCAAGTTGCTTTTCCTGCATAGTTTATTAATAATAACTTCATCAGTGGTAAAAGTGCTGAGAGCCACTGGAAATGAATTCCTTGTTGCAATGTTTTGCAAATTGATCAGTAAAGCTTCTTTTTGTTTCATTAAACTTATTCCCTTCTCTGCTGATTTGTTGACACATCCTGCAGTGACGCACAAGGTGCGAACACTAATCACGAATGATGATTCAGAGTAAGTAATTTTAATGTCTGTGTTTCTAAATTTACACACATCTCGACTGGTGACCCGTTTAAAAGGACCAAAATATTCCAGACCATTGATTCCTCTGTTAAACAGTGTATCTCCGGTGTTTGTGTCGCCTCTGGAAAAGTTGTTTGAGTGTTCTATTTAAACATACAGTCATAAGAGTCTTTTGTAGGTCCTCTTTAAGTCTCCAAAACAGCTTGCAGGCCTGGACTACAAGACCTCTGAAGGTGCACCAGCAGATCCTTTAAGTTCTGTAAGCTGTGTGGTTTGCTTCCATGGATCAGACTGTTTTTCCAGCATGTCCCACGCATGCTCTATTGGACTGGAATCTTGGGAATCACAAGGCACCTTGAGCTCTTTGTGATGTTTCTCAAAACAGTCCTTAACACAGTGTTTGCATTGTGAGGGGAAACATCCTGCTGCGAAAGGACATTGCTTTAAGGGAACACATGAATGCAGGATCCAAGATTGCCCAGTTGATCAACAACTAGAACATGACACTGCTTCCACTTGGCTTCTTCACTTCATGGTCCATCTCTTTCCCAGGCAAGAGACACATATTAGACTAGGCCACCCTCTTCCATAACTCCACAGTCCAGTTCTGATGTTCATTGTAGAAGCTTTTAGTGGTGGACAGAGGTTAGCATGGGCACTGTGACTGGTCTGCAGCTACACAGCTCAATGTGCAGCATGGCATTTTTCATGAGTTTGTGCTACAGCGGTTCTTCTGTGGGATCAGACCGGGCTGGCCTCTACATATCAGTGACCTTTGGGTGCCCATGAACCTGTTGCTTATTCACTGGTTGCCCTTCCTTTACCATTTTTAGGAAGTACTGACCACTGTACATCAGGAATCCCTTCACAAGACCTGCTGTCTTGGAGATGTTCTGACCCGGTCATCTGATCATCAGAGTTTGGCCCTCAGATCTTTTTACTAACCCATTTTTCCCACTTTCAGCACATCACTGTCAAGAACTGACTGTTCACACACTGTCTAATATATTATATCCCTTGACAGAAGGCACTGTAACCAGATATTGCAATGTTATTTACTATATACTAGTTCCTTTTTTCCAAGAATATCATGTTTCTGTACCCCTATGACTCTATGTTTGATAGGAATGTAGACGGTACCTGAAACTGTACAGAAATACATCAGATGGAAACCGAGTCACAATTTTTTTACTCAGAGCTTTGAATCCAGTTCTCAGTGACAGTACAATTAGGTCACTTGCAAAACAGACTCTCAGTAAAGAGAAAAAAGATTAGATGAAGTTAAATTACATTTTCAATAAGAACTATTTTCTTAACATTAAGAAATGCCTTTCAGCTCCATGAGCACAAAGATAATGGTATGCGTCCAATTAGCTGAAATCTTTAATGGGCCCGAGGCACACTGAGGTATTCGGAGCTTATGTGCCCAGTTTGCACAATGCACGTAACAGAAAGAGAGAGAAGGGGGGGAAGGAGGGATAGAGAGAGAGAGAGAGAGAGTCTTGAGGCAGTAGTTGTTACGTTCAATATTTCACAGGTGTTTGTAGAACATCAGGTTAAACCAGAAATGGCGTTTCACATTAAAACTTTGCCCGGGTGCTTTTTAAACTGCTCTAACAAGCGATAAAGACTAATTAGTCTTCCCGAACCTGAATCTCTTACAGAAATGACTGAAGAAAAACCCAGAAAAAACAAACGAAGGAAAGAAAGGTGAATTTGGTGCCAGATTTTGAGGAGGTGTGAATGAACCAACGTGGGCTTCCATCCACCGCCTTAATGACAGTCATGAGGGCGATTTACTGCTGAACAGAGATGAAGTTACTGCCATAAAACACACACACACATACACACTCCACTCCAGCTAAGCTTAAAATGCGGAGAGTGTAAAAAAAAGGAAAAGGGAGAGAAACAGATAAACATAGTTAGACAGAGAGGGGATAATGAGAGAGAGAGAGCGAGAGAGAGAGAGAGAGAGAGAGAGAGAGAAAGAGAGAGAGAGACAAAGAGAGAGTAAATATAATTTTAAAAAAATGAGAGAGGGAAAAGAAAAAGAGAGCAAAAGAGAGAAAGATGAAACAGAAGAAATAAAGAAAGAAAGAAAGAAAGGAAGAAAGAAAGAACATCCAAATGAAATTTCCGTTCGTCTGTTTGCTTTTCATCAGTGAGCAGCTCATCAGGACAAAAACAATAGCAGTTTCCCATCGAGGACGCCAGATGGAGAAGGATGGAGTTCAGGGAGGAAACCTCGAGAGAGGTGTAGAAGGCCAAACCTTGTGGGAGGTGCACATGATGTCTCTTTAAATGGGCCAACAATGTGGAAACTTCTGGGCTTCTGAGGGTTTTCAGCTGAATTCGCCTCCACCATAACTTTAAATGACTAGAGTTTCCTGAATAATAACTAGAGATTCTTGGTTAATAATTACCATAATGCATATTGCTTAATATTATAATGTTTATTATTTTGACGGTTATCCAATAACCAAGAAAGGGTGATTGCTGAATACTTTACCGGAATATAGATAGCTATAAAACCAATATAACCATATAAAAATGGACACAAAAAGGTGAATAAATGGGCAAACCGGTTCAGTATAAGGCTAATTGCCACATTTTTGTCCAGATTTGAACTCTACTTCAACTTAGCCACATACACAGCCATCATCGTGCATCCATACAAATGCCTTTTTTAATGACATTATATTTCCGGTCTCTTGCTTACCTTGTCATTGGAAATACAAACCAGAATAAAAAAAAAATTGGGCACGAACTGCGAGGCAAAAGTTGATTTAATTTCCCAGCTGGGGAAGTGAAGGAGGGAAAAAGGCCTTGTTGGCCTACAGTAGAGAGTAATGCGGTCTGACCCAGTGGACTCACTTAAAGTTGGAAGCTAAATTAATTGGCATTCTCATAGGCACCGAGCAAGTGGCATCCTCTTCTACCTAATGCCACACAGGGCCTGTGACAATCTTAGCAATGGCTGACTCGAAGGAACTGAGAATATATGTGTCTAGTAATGAAGACTCTATTTGGCTGGCAGCCCGATTTGACCATCCGGCAACTTTTAATCTCTTGATTTTCTCTTTTCCATGCTCTCAGCACTGCAGGTCATTTATAACAGTGATTTCAGTGTATTTACTTGTGCTTAGAGTAGGCAGGCCTGCTGACCTCAAATCAATGGGCAGAAGAATTCCGTGAACATGTAAATGTGGGATTCGAATTTGAAACTACAACCATCATACTCCAATAATACTGGTGTTGTCATGAGACAAACTGTCTCACTATAGTATCACACCTTCAAACACAGGAGAAACCCATTATACTGACGTTCCAGATGCTTTCACTTTCACATTCACAGTACTCTGATCCAATGGGGTTGGGCATTGTCAGATTAACAGAACTCAGACGGTACCAGATAGGCCAGTCACATTTTGAGAATCAGAGTCAGAATGATAAAAACTTTATTAATCCAATAGGAAACTGCTTGATATGGGTGTTAAGAATGGGTGAAAAATTTTACCTAAAGCCCTTCCCGGCTGCATAGTTCGCCTATAGGGATGCTCCGCTCCTGGGTGGGAGTATACCAGAGGTGGGCACCAATACTTTACATTATGTGGATTCTTCTAGGTTGAGGAGCTTTGACATCTTGTAGGGACTTGGAGTAGAGTCACGGAATTTGAAGGCCAAGTCAACACCTTGAACTCTTTGTCATGTTTCGCGAACCATTCCCAAACAATTTTTGAATTGTGGCAGGGCACAATTATCCTGCTGCAAAAAGATATGGCTTTATTAAGAAATATCATTGCCATGAAAGGGAGTACTCGGTCTGCAACAATGTTCAGGTAGGTGGTGTCAAAGTAACATTCACATGAATACTAGGACCCAAGGTGGATCACACTGCTTCTTTTGGGTTCCCAGAGAGATGCACACACACATGACCAATCACATGATGTAAAGGAAAAATGATTAATCAGACCAACACACTTTCTACCATTGCTACATGTTGAGATGCCTCCTGAGCGCATGTGCGAATGAATCAATGAATGGAAGTTCTTAAAAAAAATCTTTAGAGACCCACCCTTTGTTGGTTGTAGGCAACTAAAAGACTCTAAAGACGTATTATCTAAAGAAATAACTAAAGACTTATTTAAAATGTACAACCCACTTTAAATGTAGATATTTGAGACAGTAAGTATAAACAGGCAAAATCCCGAGCATTAGGTCTGCTGTTTATCAGTCTGAGAAGACCACAGTGCGGCTTTTGTGAATAAAAGACTGTTCTGTGATGAGCAGATTTTCCTTTGGAGGCAGCTGAGTTCTTTTCTGTTATTAGTTCACACCTGCATGAATTAGGCCATGTATCATGGGAATTATATGTGCACACAGGTAAAGTGAGGCATATCATTTGCATATGATATGTAATAAAGGGACCAGTGGGTGAGAGCAGGTGTTTCATGAGTTCTGCTCATGTCACCACTTGTTTTGCTGTCAATAAGGGTCTGGCACTGCTGCCATGCCATATTTGTTCTCGGCATGCCTACTGACTGGTCCAGTCAATATCTTCAGAAGAGCTATGACGTTTTCTGGAACTGTACAGTAACAAATGAGCTACATTCATTTACTGTTTGTTTGTATGGTGAAACTTTAAAGTGGAGTTAATAAAGTGGCTGCTGAGTGATAACACACAGTAGATGTTTCAGTAGATATAGCGGACAGTGAGTGTATTTTTAGTGTGGTTGTGCCAGTTTTATTATTATTATTATTATTATTATTATTATTATTATATTGCTAGAATATGGAGCTACTTCTCATCTGAGCCCCTATTGAATTTTGGTAAAATTCCAGTGCTAAAACATGTTTTAATATTCGGTGTATTGTGCATGTATTCAGATTTTTATAGGTTAATCAGGGGCAGAGTATTGATCATTAAAAGATTTGATTATGTGGACAAGTTGCCTCTGTAATCGACAAAATGGAGTAACGTATCAGTCTTTTTGAGCTAAAGACATAACATAAACAGACTTCAAGACACAAAAGCTCAGGTCAGTTATAACAAAAAGACATGTATCACTGTTGTGGTTTAATGAAAAATAGTACATGAAAGCGGCTATGTGCACTTTTCCAACTTATTTTCAGGTGAGAGCAGTTTGCGCCACCTGTTTTCAGGCATCCTTAAACAAAAATGGTGTAGTAAAAGACACAGATACCTTACACCCCCTTCTGTGGCTCAGCGGTAAATGTGACTTTGAATGAAGAGAGTCAGTAAAGGTGCCAATTTGATGCCCCACTTTGTTTTAACACATACGGTTTGGGTGTCTCCAACCACTGGTTTAATAGAAACTACACAATCAAACTTCGCATTATCTCATGGAAATGCATCTAGCTACATGTACACTCATACAGAGAAAGTACAGTTCACTCATGTTATAGATGAAAGCCCGAGGATGAACTGCAAACACTTTTATTGTAGCAGAGTGTGCTTGTTCACACAATTAACCCAGTCTGCGGTATTACCTACTATGCTTTGACAACGGCTATATTCAAGAGGGATAAGTTCAAGTGAAACAGTTCAAAGATCCTTGAAGATCCTCAAACAGTTCATTTCATTCTTCATATAAGTTACAAATGTCCTCCCAGCAAAAGCCAGTGGTCAAATACTGCAGCTTTGATGTCTATGTGTATTGATCTCTCAGACCCCTCCAGCCACCAGCTTAAAAATGACCTTATGTTTCATATATCATAACTTGGGGTGGCTCGATCCCACTTCTTTTTGTCCAGTACTGATATGGATACCACAACCTAGGTGACGCAACTTTGCGTAACCTAACCTTAACCTAGCCACCAGCTTCCCCACAACTACAGGGCATTGCTCAAAGTATAGTTCAGGCTTTTTTTCAATTTTTTAATCCAACTGGGTTTCAGTCCAACACCCTTACTGTGTGAATGTTCTTCACTGGGATCTCCAGTTTCCTACTATAGTCCTCCCATAGTAATGGACATAGTTTCTATACATTTTGCCCTGTGACTGCTAGGATAGGCTCCAGCACCACCTAGAGATACCTTTCTGGCTTTCAACCCCAAAATATGGTAATTTTCATAGCAGCTGATGTTATGCAAGTCAAACATGTTCTTCCATGAAAATGAAGCCAATTAATGAATTATAAATAAAAGCCTTCATCAGTACAAATCTCACACTTTCTAAATGAACCTTTTTTTCACAGTTCTTCAACCAGGTTTCAAACAGTCAAAGCAAAGTGATTTCTAATTTAAGACGCTCAAGGTAAAAGGTAGTGTGCACAAAATCAGAAACCTGTTCACGAAACAGAATGCATTATTCCATTCAAATGAAGACGTGACCACATCAGGACACGAGGGCCTTTGGTTGCTCCTGGCAACCGAGTCCTCAGCTTGATGCCTGCTTTGTTTCTCTGGAATAACAACCGAATCCTCGTGTCTTCCGGCACTGCTAACAAATCTTGCGGTGCGGAAGAGCTCCAGAGATGCTTTACTGCCGGGCTGAAGGCTCTCAGATCGGCCGGGCTGTCAAGATAAGACCTTCTGTTCTCTCTCTCTCTTTTCCTTTCTCTCTCCTTCTCTCTCTCTCTATCCCTCTCACTCACTCTCCCTCTCTTGTTCTACCCTTCACTTCTCTGTCTCTGGATGTAATTTTACCCTCTGTTATCCTGAAGTCAGCAGCAACTGTCAGCAACAGGGGTTTTGAAGGAACCGATAACTGCCTGTGTTTGCTCTATCCTCCACCAATGAAATTACTAACCCTGGTTACCGGCTGCAGTGTAAAAAATGTCAGATTAGTCATCTGATAATCATGTTATAGTAAAAAGCTTCCTGACAGCCGTAGCATGCAATCCTTCATCGTTCTTATTAACTAATGGGATGTCAAGGCCATGTTTACTTATTATGTCTTCCTGCCACAAAAGCAATTTGTCCACATTTTTCTGAACTTTTTTCCCCCTCCATGCATCTGTTTGCTATTCCAACATGTCTGCTCATTTGGCACACCTCTGTTTCTCGCCCGCAGCCATGGTTAATTACTCGAAAGTTTCGCACATCTGCCAAAGCTCAGATCCAGATGCTGTCCTGAGGATTCGATCAGGAAATATTTATAACCTGCTGTGTCAGACCGCAGCGGCAAATTAAGGCAATTCCTCAGGCATCCGTCTCAAAACAGATGCTACATCATCAAATAGCCAACGCTGTGCCAGTCCCGGAAGACAATGCGACTGATTTCGCCTCTCACTTTTTCTGAGAAAGACGGAGGATATGTCTGTCGACCAGTCTGCATCAGAAAAGGTAGAATCCCCCAGAGTCCCTCAGGGTTCAGTTTTAGGACCACTGCTTTTTTCACATCTAAATTCTACATCTAGGACATTTAATCAGGACTTTTATCATAGCATCCAATATGGGTCCACCACAGTCATGTGATCTTATATCTGCCCTTCTGGAAATAAATGTAATAAATTACAAAAAGCAAATTAGAGAAGTCGCTTTGTTATTAGAGAAGTTATTATTCTTTTATTACAGAAAACTCATTACTTGCTTGATTTTGCTTTTATTAAATTCAGTTATAGCCCATTAATGCTGTCCTTTTCACTTTGTGGTGCTAGTGAGGCAGTGTGACTTTCTTGTGCCACAAAAACTGTGTGCTGGACTCCTCCCTTAATAAGAAACACCTGAAAAGAATGAGGAGAGGAGCCACAATGCTTCAGTTAGTTGGAGTCAGAGCTTGGCTGAAGAGCTAGAGACTAGAGAGTCAATAAACACCTTCTTGGAGATCTACTCTTCTACCATGTTTAGCTCCGACATGCTGACCCTTGCTTAATACTCCAGCCATTCAGGGACTTCTGCAAAAGTTAATTAACCATAGCAGTTGTTGCAGATTGTGGCTGGAACTAGACTTCTCAGAACAGTAAATCTCCAGGACTAGGGATAGTGACCACATTATTTACATTTCTTTGTTTTGTCTTTTAAGTTGTTTTGTCAACTCAAGAATAGTAGACAAAGTTAGTATTTTCTTTCTTCTTTATTTTTATTTGTCACCTACACAGTTATACAAGTACAGTTATACAAATATACAACTATATGCAGTGAAATGTACTCGAAATCACACCTAAGACTGTGCAAATTCCCAAAATAGATAACCTAGGATTACTTAGAGAGATAGGAAAGGAAAAGACAATATAATAACAAATAGACTAAAAAATCAAATAGAAAAATATTCTGTGTAATAAAGTAATATATAAGGTATAGACCGAAAAAAACTGTGCATGGGTGAGGTAGATGAGAGTAAAATGACTATGTTGGGCAAATGTACATCTGAAAAGAGCACATTGTGCAAACAGGCATTGTGCAAGATGGCAGCAGAGCTTTCATTTTAACTTAAAGACATTACACCTCAGGATACAACAAAACCACCACCACTTTGGCCAAAACCTCACCACGGGCTCACCCACTATATTCCATAGTCTTTCTCTCCTCTTTCCTTCTTCTCAGTCTCGAGACCACTTTAGCCCACTCTCTCTTACTCAGGGAGAGCCTGCCTTTCAAGGAGTCCTGGCTCCTCCCTAAACACATTTCACCTGGCTCTCATCCAGGGAGAAGCCCTGTGCTCAGTCCTGGGTCCCTGAGGGTGCTCCTCCCCCTCGCGTCACAACATATATGCATATATCTATTGTCAGAGCAGTTATGTACAGTTTACTAGCTGTGGTGGCATGGCCTGGTTGATAAGTCTTACAGCCTGAGTATAGAAGCTCCTCCTGAGTCTGTCTGTTCTGGCTGTAAGACTCCTGAAATGTTTGCCTGATTTAAGCAGGTGAAACAGACACTGGGGTGGGATGAGTCTCTAGCGATCCTGATTGCTCTGATCCAGCATCTCCTGGTGTAGATGTCCTGGAGAGATGGCAGAGCTGATCTACTGCAGCGTTCTACAGCCCGAACCACTCTCTATAGTCCCTTAATGTCCTGGACACAGCTGTTCTCAAACCAGGAGGTGATGTTCTGTGTCAAAACACTTTCTACGGCACCAGAGTAAAAACTACTAATATAGAATTTTTGCATAAAACATCTTGAGAAAATTCACTATCCAGAAAATACAAATAAAGTTTTTGAATGATACCATTGATGCTGAACTTCAGTTGCTCCTGCTGAGCTAACTCCACTAAGTTTGACTCTTGTTTTCTATAGATCTATAGATACACGTTGAGCCCTAACCTTTAGCTTTCAGCCCTTTACTTCCTGCTGCTCTCAGCTTTTGGCACTCTGCTGCAGACATAGCTCAAAAGTTTTAATTCGTGTCTCACTCCGGTCACGTGACAGATTTTTAAACATACTTTTCTTTCTCTTACCTGCAAATGCGCAGTCAAATATGAGTATTTTAACACTGCTAACACTGCTTACTGGAGAAAAAAAAAGTCCAAAATCAGCTAGCTTCAGCACTGTTACAGTGGGGCCCTTTACGCTACGTTTAAGTGCCCAAATTAGCCAGAATGTAGAGGAGGCAGCTTGAGGCAGTGGCACTTCCTCCTTGTGGCACATTCTAATTGGCATCGGGTCACACAGGCCTAGCAAGCGTTGGTCTTGCAGCGGCCTTTGCACTAAAGAGATCATGATGGTGGCACATTTTTGTCGTGGCACTTCCCTTCGAGACTGAGACTGCCCAGGTTTGTCCTGAACTATGTAATAAGGCTCTAAATATCCCTGAGGTTTGCCCTTAATGAGGAGAGACTAATGGCAGATGGGCAAATTCGAGGGAGGAAATTGAACCCTAGGGTAATGGATGACCTGCCTGTCCAGATTTGCCAAGGGTATTTTTCACTATGCTAAAGCACTGTCATGTCTAATGCGAGATTCAATTGGCCATGCTCTTGCTCACCCATGCTATCCCTCATGTCACGCAAAGGCAGCTGTTGACCGATCATGGGACAAGTACCCACATAGAAGTGTGATTCTCCATTGGATTGCAACTAGGGTTACTAGAAGTCATTGGCTCAAACACACAAACACACACACACACACACACACACACACACACACACACACACACACACATCTTTCCTTTTGTCTACATATATATCGTGTACATATATATATATATATATATATATACACACACACA
>JBBPCY010000082.1:7621678-7638736 GCA_037974405.1 Brachyalestes nurse
ACTGGAACGGAGATTGTGATCCAGACCTTCTCGTCCAACATCAGTGCCTGACCTCATAAATGCTCTACAGAATGAATAGGCACAAATTCCACAGACTCCATATTAAAGTAATTGTATTTGAATGCAATGTCATTAATAGTCATTACATTTGGTGTAATGGTCTGGTGTCTTACTTTTGTCTGTATAGTGTATTTCTCATTATCACTGGCAGGACCCCCCTCATATGTAGCATGATGAAGTTCTGTGAAAGGAAGATATGGCGTGAGATATGCTGACAAATGTTCACAGCACACTAAACACACGCTGAAAACTGACAAAGGCATTTAGAGATTAAATAATCAATTCTTAGCAGTTATTGCCTATAGCTACTGCACTTGCTAACACACAGATTCTTTTTAAGCAGCTCAGCCAATCAGGACAACAATAGAATAAGTGGTTAAAGGCAGATGTACATTCTCGCATGAGCTGAATGAACCGAATGGTCGGCTGCAGGCCTGAGGGAACATTAGGGCAGAAAAAAGAAGCCTGGAACATTCATGTTAATTGACCTTAATTTAATTTACAGCACTCTTTGTAAAGTGAAATCATGTTTCAGAGCAAAGCAAAGTTTATTTTTAAAATGTTTTCCCCAATGCAACCTTAAATACAGTTCCAAAGTGTTCTCTAAAAGGGTGGGTGGTGAGCGGTACTGCACTATAGGGGGCACCCAAGAGCAATGAAGCTTATTGAACGTGTGTTGACTCACTAGATGTACTTCGGCTCTATAATGCACTCCCAGTGTACAATGGCTCTGTATGACACTCCCTCCAAATGGACAAATTTTCAAAATATAGACCCCCCATCTTGGATATTTGAGCCACTGGTAAAATATAATGTGTAATCTGTCTACCTGAATGGCATCAGGTCAATCGAAGTAGGTGAATGATGGATGCCATTCTATCCAATAATTTCAATCTACTATTTCTGTTACCTTTCAGAATTTACAATATGAAAGATCTCTCAAGAACTGTTTCTGAGTCAGTGTAAAACAGTCTAAAACTGGTATTTACTCTTCTACATGCTCATCGTTTGCTTGCTTTCACTTGGTGGACTGCCGCTCTATTGTTTTCTGGCCCATCCCCTCCCTTGTGGACAGAAACTTCTCCTGTGATCTTGTGTTTTTTTGGTTTGTTTATAAGTATGCCCCAAAATTTGGGCATATTTGTTCTTTATGGGCATTTGTGTGTGACACCATTTTTAAAACTCCAAGTAGAGGTTATTATTATTGCACATTTTAAAATGACACTTACTTTGGTTCTACATGACATAGGACCACCAAACAAAGCTCAGTGTGACATCTGACACGTCGCGCATCAACACAAACAGAGTTGTTTTGCTGTATGTCAACAATTTACCATTTGTTGTGCTGCTGGCATGGATCCATGCCACTTGTGTTCTAAGGGTAATATAAACTGAATGTAAGTTTAGAATTGTGCTGTAAGGAGAAATGTTTTACTGGCTCAAATGAATCAGCCTGCCACTGATTCCCCACGTCACATATCTGAACATTGACTCCACTGTTTCCATTATATCTGCGCTGCATTCAGTGCTGAAAGCTACCAGCCGTGCATCAAAAGATGCAAGCGGGGCGTAGATTGAATCCTCTTCTGAAACGTCGCTGCCCAAGATGCTGAACCGTGATGGTTCAAAGCAGCAGTGGCAGAACACAAGCGTGTTTTATGTGGCTCCAGCTTCTTGACCCGGCTCGTATCTAAAGCAGATTTGTCAGTTCCACTCCACTCACGCTGATTTGGAGCACACCCATGCTTTAGACCTCAGGTTCTTTGAAAGCACACCCATGCAAGGTCAATGCACAGTCAACTGCTTTACCCCCTGACCACATTCTTAAAAGTAGAGTCGTTCTTTGTACTGAAATCACAGGAGAACCGCTTATGGTTTCCTACTTATCAGAAGATCCACTTGAAATCTTCTAGCTTGAGTCTTTGGGTATATTAGTACTTATGATCAGAGACACACAAATTCACCTAAATGTGATTGTATTAGAGGGGTACAACCATCCTTACCATCCTTACTTACTTAAAGTTAGCCACCATCTGCATCTGTTAGCCGTTGAACTGGCTGTTAGTGTTCTCCTACAAGCGTGTTAAGCTGTCCATTGAAGCCACGTTGGTGGGTGCTTGGAGGAGAAAGTAGGGCTTCACACGTATAAACTAAAAAGTGCAAAGTGGTCATTTTTGTTATGCGTAAACACTCCACAGTGTGAAATTTAACCCATAGACCTGAGTGAAGTAGTGGGCAGCCAGTGATGCAGAACCTTGGGAGTAGTGTGTGGGGATGCAACCTTGCTCAAGGTTACCTTAGTGATGCCACTAGCTGTCCTGGGATTCAAACCCACAACTTTCCGATCACAGGTGCAACCCCCTAACCACCAGGTTACACTGCAAAACTCCTGATCTAACCAAGACTTGGAATCTTATTTCTAGCCTAAAAAGTTTTCTTGATCTTGTTTTGAGAATAATATACTATATAAGAGCAGATTTGTAAGATTATTTAGTTTGTTTTAAGATATTTTTTTCCTATTTCAAGAAATCTTACCAAGTAAAAATATCTTACTGCACTGGCAGATAATTTCACTGGTTTCTGGTCTGAGATTTCTTGAAATCTTAATAATCTTACAAATCTGCACTTATATAGTATATATTATTTTTTAAAATAAGATAAAGAAGATTTTTGGGCTAAAAATAAGATATCAAGTCTTGGTTAGATCAGGAGTTTTTGCAGTGTAGTATACGCTAGCTGTCAGACACTCGAATAGTAGCTTGAATAAATAGTCCTTGAGTAAATGACCTAGGTAGGATTGACTATGACTAATCTGGGGTACGATTGACCAATAAGGCTTGTAAAGTGAATGTACATTATTGAGCAAAAGTCTTAGGCAGCTATTCAAATTATTTAAAGCCATTTGTATTAGCATTGAGTGGCTTTCTGCCCACAAAAACACAAGTGAACATCAAACTAAACAAAAAAGCAGAAAAAAGTAGTTCATATATTTTTTAGAGCTGGTTAGGATTTTTCTGCTCAACGTCGCCAGTCATTGCTTAGATTCATAACATTCCATATGCAACACATCTAATTTTATCGAATGAAGTAATACTGAGCTGGAAAATTACTTTTATGTATATTTCTTACTAAGACTTTTGCACAGTACACTGGAACAATAATGCATTGAACTGGCTTGATTCTACTTCATTTCCGGATGAAAAAATCAAATTAACACAATTAATGCAAAACTGTGGTGATGCAGAATGTGGTGATGCAGATGTGAGAATGATGTAAGCATGTGAAAGAGTGAATTCGGTAGATGCTTGAAGACTGGAGTAGGGTGGAATCAACACCTGCAGATCAGCCCGGCAAACCCCGAAACTGGCCCTGACACTCAGAAGAGAAATTGATGGAGTCAGAGTGGGTGAGTGGAACTCTAAAGAGTCTCCAAAGCTCGACCCTGCCCAGAGTGGACTTGTTTGTGGTATTTGATGCTCCGCTGCAGTCAACCTTTCTTTGAAGCTGCCCGGGACACTTATTCAGTGCGGTAACCTCTGTATTAAATGTCATGCCTGAAAGCATCTTTGCTCCACCAGAGAGGAGGGGGTGAAGATTGTAAAGGTCCCATGGTCGAAAAACTGGCCTTTCGCTATCCTGTTCACTAGAATTGGGATATCACTCTCTCACACACATACACACACACACACACACACAGGTATCATGTACAGTACTTAGAAGAAAATGATGAAAAGCTAGTGTTACCTATGCAGATTTGTTTTGCTGAAAAAACTACATACATTTGTTTTTTGGCATGGAAAATGGGAATTAGTAGAAGGGTTTTGTATGTCTTTATGTGTATGTGTTCTAGTGTTGGCATACCACATGAACTGTTTTGCATTACTGTTTTACTGTGACAGACTGCAAAGTGCCTAAAGATACAAGATGCCAACCACTCAGTTTTCAGCACCACCAGTATACCGATCACCACCTGATCATCTGGAATCATCTGCACCTGTTTGTTCACTTGACCATGCGGCTTGACAAACATAAACAGATAACTGGTCAGGTACAGAGACATGAATAATAATAATAATAATAATAATAATAATACATTTTATAAGGGACTTTCACAACTCTCAAGGTCACTTTACAGAAGTTATCCAGAAATAAAAGTTAAATAAATAAAATTAAGAATAATTTGAATGAAATTGAATGAAAATGAAACTTTAAAAAGAAGCCAAATATTAAGAAATGAACGGTGGCTCAAGACTTCTGCACAAAATTTAAACACATATGCTCCTCTTGGCCACACCAGTTATACGACTAAAACAGCAATCCCTCTCACACACACCTCCACCGAGCCAATTCAGCACCCTGGACAGCCACCACAACGCTCAGCAGAGCGAGGAGATGGAAGGACCTGCAGCTGAACAACCTGCGGCTAACTGTGATTCCCACATCACCATCAATAAGAAACACGGTGGGTTTAAAAGTGCCAGTACTGAACAGGGTGGGGAGTGGCTGGTTTGGATGCAAGAATCATGAGACTGCCTGACCTGTCCTCTCTCAACAGCAGTGTTGGGCAGTAACACATTACTTAGAAACGCATTACTATAATATGATTATTTTTTTAACGTAGTAATCTAACACGTTATAATTTTAAAATTGATAATTAGATTACTGTTACAATTCAAGTAATGTTGTGTTACCGCTCCGTTACTAATAAAATCAAGTGCTTTAACATCTATATTGTAAAAACAGAAATAATAATTCATAGTAACCTGTCAGCGGCAGGCAGATGTCTGTCTGACAGGCGCATGCGTGACGTCATCTACAGGAGACCTGCATGCGACACCAGCTCAAACAAAAACAAAGTGAGCATGGAGAGTGAGGCAGTACGCGTTCAGTAGCTGGAAATACAGCCATTACTTTAAATTCATCTCGGTTAAAGGCAAGAACATTATGTGAGTTGTCCTAGGTTTATAACACTTAATAATAAAGTGTGTTTGAGTTGACTTAAGAGTGTGTTTGAGCTGATTTAAGAGTTTCTTTAGAGGGTAGGGAAATAACTAGTAATCTAAATACTAATGTAACTAATTACTTTTGAATTAGTAATTAGTCATTTGATTAGTAATTAGTAATCTGATTACTTGTAAAGGGAGTAATCAGTAGTTTAATTACATTTTTAAAGTAACTTGCCCAACACTGCTCAACAGAGTCCAGTCCGGAGGATTACCCGCAGAGCTAGCTTCAATGCTAATACCCCCAAGAGTCACGAACGTTGTCTCAGCCACCTAGTAAGACAAACAAAAGGCAAACCAAAGGAAAGACTGCTCCTTTCACCACATTTCACTACCCTCTACACCTTATGTGACTACCCTCACATCTCCGTATATCTCCTTAAATACATTTTCACTCCAGTGGTCTGTCATTGTGCCACCCAGGTATACTTACATACATATACATAGGTACATATGCACATTTATTTCTATATATATATTGCCATAAATATTTGAAAGTGGGTCCTTGTTCAAAGCAATCAAAGCAAATGCACTAACATAGAAAACTGCTCTTTGTATTTTTAATCAAGTGGTGTGCACACAGAGGATGACAGTTCTGAAATTGTTTGGAGAGACATTTAAAAAGGTTTCATTGTTATTGGACTTGGAGTGCTGTCACAACGAAGGTTGCATTGCTCCGTTCTTATTCAGCTGTGGCAAAATAATCAATCCGCCCGTGTTTAATTAAAGGCCAAACTCATATTAAACCCATTTCTGTCAAAAAAAGGAAAAAAGAAAGAAAAAAGAATAATTAAAGAAAAAAAAAAACAGAGAATGTTGAGTCTAACTCTTTGTTTGCCAGAGGACTGTTTCTGGGGAGAAATACTTTGACACCGTTGGCATTTGTTTGGATGTGTGACCTTTTAAACATTCCTGAAATCTCCAGCAATCTTGTTTTCCTTCACGAAAGCCCCCAGATGTGACACCGGAGGGGAGAAATCATCGGGAAAATAACACAGAGGCCGTGTTTTGGCTCGCAGCATTGTCTCGGAAACATGTTTGTCAACTGTTTCTTTGGCTTGGGAAGAAAAAAAAGACACAGTGGGCAAGATAAAAACCCTTGATGGGCGCGTGAGGGATTGCAGAATGTGACAGGAGTCAAAAATAAAAATAAATAAATAACCCCCCCCAAAAAAAACATATACACACACACACACATACACACACACGATTGTCATATTAGCATATGATTTTCAATGTTTCTTTTTTTTTTACCTGTGTAAACACTATTAAAGAATTAAAAACTAAATGTACATGAAGTCCTTCATTACGTAGCACACTGGCAGGTGGTCCTTGTCAGTTCATTAATTTAAATTGAATATTTAGATAGTGAAATAATTGCTTTAGTCATAAATAGGCGGGTTTGGTGGGCCCAGTAAGGTGTAAAATTAAAGTAGTTGCCATGGTAAATTTAAGTTGCTTAATTAGTTGCCATGGTAAAATGAATTTCCTACTGGAGCTCAGCAAGCTACGAGCTAGAGAACCTCTAGCAAAATGTAGCTTATTAAACTTTTAAAAACAAATTTTTTTGCAGAACTGCAATTGCAAAGCTTCATAAAATCAAAGTGGTGGCCACCTTATAGTCACGCATGATCACACAACATAACAGTACATGAAATTGCTTCTCTGCATTTGCCCACTACACCAAGTGAAGCAGTTGGCAGCCACCATCAAGGGGTGCCTGGGGAGCAGCATGTTGAGGATGATATCTTGCTCAAGAGTGCCTTAGTGCTGCAACTGGCAGTCCTGGGATTCAAACCCCCAACCTTTTGATCATAGGGGCAACTCCCTAACCACTAGACCACCAGGTTATTAGACTGCCCCCCCACTGATGCCAGTCGACTGATAGATGGTTATTGTTCTCCTCCATGTGTGTTAAGGTTTCTCATGAAGGCATTAGTAAAGTAAAGCAAAGTAAAGTGGCCCCTTATGGTTACGTGTCAACACACAACAGCACAGCACACAGTGTGAACTTCTTTCTCTGCATTTAACCCATTCACCAAGGGAAGCAGGGGTCTGCCACCAATGAGTGTGGGTACGTTGCCTAAGGTTACCTCAGTGATGACACTAGCAGTCCTGTGGTGGTGCTTCATGTGACTTGGAAAAAGCACATGCTTGCCTTCACTCTCACAGTGCTGGTGGTATCCCATGAATCCTACAAATCCTAGACCAGAGGTCACCAACCTTTTAGAAACTGAGAGCTACTTCACGGGTACTGTGCCATACAAAGGGCTACCAGTTTGATACACTAGAACAGAGTTTACCTAAACTTATCTAAACTTAATGTATAGTTAACATGTTTTAAATGCTTTTTTTAGATATTGTCATGTTCAAATCTGCATAAATGCAAATGTGTTTAAAGAAGCAGGATAAAATTAAATGTTAGATGCTACTCGCTAGTGAGTTCTGCTATTTTTAGAACAGGTCCACGGGCGACTCATGTAGTCCTTGGGGGCACCCTGGTGCCCGTGGGCACCATGTTGGTGACCCCTATACTAGACAGAGGCTGTGTTTGGAATCAATTAAATTGGGCAGAAAACAGATGAATATTAAATAAGGCATAATGTTTGTCCTTTTTGCATTTTTTGCATCATGGCATGTATTTTTGTTATAAATTTTCACTTATACAAGGACTTTCACTTTTTCATTAAATTAAAAATCTATGCAAGAAAGTAACGAAGGACCCAAAAAGGCTGCATTCATTTCTCTTATGGGTGTCCCTTGTCTCTTATAGGTGTCCTGAGCTGCTCCCTATCTCCCAACCATATCACCTCCCACTTGAACCTTGGAGCATGCCATAAAAAAGTTCCACTTATTTATAAAATCCAAGAAAGAAAGAATGTCTGTGAAAAAGCCAATGTCTTCATTTCTAACCAGTAATGAAGTTTAATGAAGATCTCATTGTACATGAAAGGAACCGGGCAGCTGTTGAAGTTGAAAGACTGATGAGCATTGCTTTTGTTCGTTTCAATTTTTTTCAGTCAAAGAATATATTAGACCTATTAGAATGAAGTCAGTTCGACTGCTTGTTCACATATGAAGGACATCTTTTTTAGATTGAATGCCAAATTATTTTTACGCTGCAGTAATGAGTAGATTATTACCACAACGGTCTTGGATCTGCTAAATAATCTATGCAGGAAAGAGCCACCTAGAAGTGCATAACTAGTGCACTATCTGTGAAGGCCCAGAACACTTGAAGCTCTCTTGGCGTGTAGCACCATTGAATCTGGCACTTCATGACAAATTGGTGTCCCTTTGTCCGCCTGACCCTGAGGACATGGTACGTGCCCTTCAGCCAGCTGCACGGTAAGGGGCTACTAATAGCATTTGGACTGTTTATTGAAGGAGGAGGGTCTTCCATTTAGAGGCCATCAGATCCCATTCTGCCGCCTCTTGTTAGCCGCCTCGCGTCAGGCTACGTCCACAACATCTAATTAAGCCTGACTTTGGGTTTTGGTTGACGCTGGGCCAGCTGGACGGCTCCGAATGCTGAACAGAGACTTTGCAGCTGTATTCCCACTGGTTTTAGCGCTCCGGCATGGCAGATCAATATTGTCTCTGTTAATGAGACTCTTTGATGAATGGGGAAGTCAACACAGTTGGCTTTTCTCTCGCCCCCATGCGCTCTACCCTCTCGATCAACACCAGGGTTTGAATGGAATTTAAAAGATAGCAATTATCTTTTAACGTCCACGTAAAAGTGTGTTAATGGTGGACATAAAAGGTCTTTCTCTCGTCAGTAAAAGGGGTGCAGGGAGAATTGGCAGGCCAGGTGTGATGGCAAGAAAGCGAGACTTTAAATACATAAAGGACTGCATGCCTTCTGGAGCTGAAGCAGCACAACGGCCTTTTAGTTAACATGTCCCATACTCATCATGATCAAGAACCGATGTTTAATACCTGAACAGGCCTAAGGTCCAATGCTGACCACCCAAAGCCAGTGTTGGGCAAGTTACTTCAAAACTGTAATGCGTTATTTATTGCTTGTTACTGTCATTTCAAAGTAATTCGTTACATTACAATATTACTGTATTTAAAATGTAAGCTATTACACTACTATTGCATTACTCTCACCAAAATAACTGGAAATATGGATTTGGCGATCTAAATGTAGCTCATGACGCTCAGTTAGCTCAGTACACAGCCAGTGGAAGGTGATGTGGTATCTGACTGAGCTAGGCTTATGGTTAAAAACATTACTATCCGACGTTAGATCAGTTGCAGATTCACTCATCTCTCTGTTCTGTCCGACTACAAGAAGTGAAACATTTTGCGCTGTGTCACATTGGGTAGTGTGATGCGGACGCACAAGCAGGACACAGCTTCAAATAGATAACGTTTCTTTATTGAAAAAGTCACGACAGCTCTCTGTTTCAAAACACAAAACAAGCAAACTTAAACTGAAAAGTCGTCAATATTTCTATAAAACTGCAGCCTTGGTCGGGCAGAGAGGCTGGGAACCCCCGTTCTCGCTCCAACTCTGTGGAGATGCGTCCTTTGGCGAATTACTCACTCACTCCTGTTACACACACAAGGGGAGAATCAGAATGCTGCACAAAGTCACTACTCCTCAGATAGAGGAGGGCTGGAGATCACGCAACGTGAAGTGGGCTCTGAAGGTTCTCGCTCCTCGTTGTGGGCTCGCTGCAAACCATACAGTTTCTCGGATCCCACTCCCCTCTGAGAGCGAGCTGTAACACAGACAGTTTCTTTTCCTTTTACCCATGAGCAAGATTCCTTCTAGAGGAGCTCGAGTCGAGAGCTTCGCTCCCAGCCTCAAACACCTGAACTTCAAAGAACTCAAAGTAGGAGCTTGGTGACCTCGTGACCCTAGGATCGACGGGCTTTTAAACTCACCTAGCCGTTCAGACACCCAATCACATGACGCAGACAATAACACAAGTGACTCAGATCAGTTAAACTAAACACAAGTCAGGTGGACCTGTCATCAGGTACCTAACAACCCTGCGAATGAGAAAGCAAGGCTCAGGTGTGTCTGAGTTGCCTAGGTACCTGATGACACACACACACACACACACACCGCTGTCACCAGAACTACGTGCCTTGGGCTGTGACTAAAAATGCATTAAAAATGCATTGTAATGTGTGTTACTGACATAAAATATACCGAGTAAAATATTACCATTTTTTTCTGTAATGCCTTACATTACCGCGTTACAGCAAAAAGTAATGCATCACAGTAATTAGTTACTTTTGTAACGTATTACTCTCAACACTGCCCAAAGCCAATGTAGACCCAGTGTCTAGGGTCATTTAACGTTAACCATGCAATCATCACACCCTGCTACACCCACTATTTCCTCAATTCTGCTGTGGTAATAAGCAACAAAAGATGAAGTTAAGCTTTTAGGCTCCTCAGGTCTGCAAATACAAAAACACAAGATCTTTGAACCCAGAAGAACCCGGATAGTCTCCGACCACAAATAGGTGGGGAAAACCTGCAGAAAACCTTCCCATTTTTCGTGCTAGGACAACGCTTCACTACCAATGTATTATAAGGCGCACTGCGTAACACTGCCAGTATCTGCGCTAACTGGAGACTTTAGATGTTAGACTTTACTAACCCTAACTGGTTTAGGGTTAGCGTTAGGGTTAGGGTCTTTCCCCGTCTCACGGCATTTCAACCTGTTTCAACCGCTTTGCAAACAAAAACGATAAGGAATCAACTAATTATTTCTCTCCTTCTGTCCCACAGCCACCGGTTACCGCTGATACTGCCGATGTTACGCAGTGCACATTAAAATACAGAGTAGTGAAGCGTTGTCCTAGCATGGAAAACTGAAGCGTTGTGATCGCAGCGTGTATTTTGATTACACTGTATATCGTGATGGCTGCACGAAAAGTTGTGAGACCGGGTTCACCAAGCGGGGGTGCGCAGAAAGTAAGAGCAGTTAACTGTGAGCATGTAGGAGAACAAACACCGGTTTTCGACTGTTTTACATTTTTATTTGGTGAAATCAGATTTTACCAATACACTAAAGTTCTAAAGGTTAACATGCCCCACACTCACCATGATCAGTTCCTGAGGATGCCTGAAGCAATGCTTCCCACCCAAAGGCAGTGTAGGACAAGTGTCTGCAGTCACTTAATGTTCAGTACTTCACCAGCCAATAATCACGCCCCAGTAAACCCATTTCCTCATTCTTCTGGAGTAATAAGCAGCAAAAAGATGAAGTGAAGCTTATTTTTAGGCTCCTCAGTGAAAAGCTGGAGATAACCTTAATGAAATCACATCAGCTTAACTGTACTTTCCATCCAGTATTATGATCAAACATTTTGCTTAAATCACTGATCAAACAGTTTCTTAACTCCGTCAGGAACATAATTAGGAATTAACAAAAGTGTTCTACAATTCGACAGGGGACTAACCATCTTCAGGACAAAAGAGTTTCATTGCAACATTTTAACTTCAGCTTGAGAAAAAAAGCATGTCCTTCTTTGCTTTGATGAACATCATTTAGCATCAGTGTTGATGCTAAATATATCCAAAGCATTAGAACAAAGAGGTTACGCTGTAATTTGATTGTCCCTTGTTAACTGACTATCTACAGATATTTTAATTGTTAAGAAAATGTGAATCAAAACAGCAGCTGTTATTTGACCTTGGATTCACAGTCAGTGACGTGTCTAGAACCTAAAGTGACTTGAAGACCCACAGTGCCATTTCTCATTCAGATTAAAATTTAATGTGATGTTTAATTGGCTGACTCCTCATTTCCTTAGTATGTTAGCAGTGAATCTGACATGGTAGGACTTCTATCCAGCTTTTGAAGCCCTGACCACTGGGAAAGCTCTATCACATATCTACCTAGATAACGGATAATTTTCAATAATCTTATTGTTTCCAGTCCACTTATGTACCTACTGCAGTATTTTAAATATATGATTCTGTTCGTTTCTTGGATAATATTTTTTGTATTCCTACAAATCATTAGGCCCAGAAGGCCCTGAGAGACTCCCTCCGGCTTTGGATGATTAAGTCAGGAACCAAGTCATCAGGACAGAGACAGTAAAATGCGAACAGGATTCAGTGACTTAGTGAGTTGTGTCTTATTTCCAGTGGCTAGTACTAAAATGCCCACATGGTGTTAAAGCCAATTGTCTTGACTTTGTTTTACTTTTAACACCAAAGAAATCATTCTAGACTTGTCTTTTATGTAAATAGGGCAGTTTGGTTAAAACCCTGACATTTAATTAAGCCGTTTGTTCTGGTTTAAACCTTTTTAGACTTTTTTGAGTGGCTCCTGCAGATCTTGAGTGGCCCCTGCAGATATTTTGAAGATGCTCGGCTTTAACAAACACTTAAAACCATTTTAAAATCATCAACAAAAACAAAATTAAATTAAATATAAATTAAATGAAACTGTTCAGTTAAACACATTAGATTCTGTTAAATCTAATCCTAAAAATGACTAAACCCTAATCCTGCAGATGATCTGTAGAATCCACAGAAAGTGTTACCTTTATTAAGGATGGCTAAAGCAACGAAAGTGTAAAGTGTAACAAAAGGTCAAATCAACAAACAATTCTCAGTGGCTCCACTGGGCTCTGTGATAATGCTGCTGCTAGCTGTGGTCTTAGCCTCTTAACCCTTAGAACTCAGAATGTATTAATAAAATCTGAATTCAACAAATATTCAACAGTGTAAAACCGTCTAAAACTCTCCTACATGTTTGAAGCTCTTTCTCTCGGCACGCCACAGCTCGGCCGGTCTCCAGCCCAACTCCCTCTGTAGGTTTTCCCCACCCTCTAGTGGACAGCAACTATCCTAAAAGTTTCAAAGATCTTGCATTTTTTTAAATTTTGTTTCTAAGACTTAAAGCGAAATGCATTTGTTCATTTATGTTCTTTATAGGTATTTGTGTGTGACACCATTTCCAAAACCCCTGTAGCGGTTATTATTATTATTTCATGATTTTTAAATTACAATAACTTTGGTTCTTTGGTCCTCACACGGAGCAGTCGGTGCTTGAAGCAGCTAGTGGCCTAGTGGTTAAGGAGTTTGCCCTGAGATCAGGAGGTCATGGGTCTGTTATTGACATCACAGGGTCTGTTATTGACACCACAGAGGTACCCTTGAACAAGGTACTGTCCTGACACACTGCTCCCCGGGTGCCCCTCACTGGTGGCAGCCCACTGCTTCGCCTGTTGAATGGGCTAAATGCGGAGAAAGAGTTTTACATTGTTCACACTGGGTGCTGTGTTCACACATTAATATAAGAGGCCACTTTACTTGACATAGGAACACCAAACAAAGCTCAGCATGACATCAGATACCTTGAGCATCAACAGAAACCTGGGGAACTTCCATATAAAGAGTTGTTTGGCTGTACGACAACAATTTACCATTTGTTGTGCATTCATGTCACTCGTGTTCTATGGGTTAAAATGGAAGAACACACTGTATCTCTACATGTTCATGAAGCATCGTTCGCATCCATTCAGCTTCTGTGAGCTGTTTGCAGAGCCGGCGGCGCCACAGCCGCCCAGGGGCCCCCCAAGCAGGATATATCAGAGTGAGGCGACCGGCTAACAACATGTTTTGCGGGGAGCCCTGCTGCTGCGATGATCAGAGAATGGGTTGGGGGGGCTGGGGGGGCTGAGGCCTGCTGATGCCGCTGTTGCTACTGCTGCCGCTGCTGCTTCAGGCTTATCATTATAAATGAGAGGAGGACTGTGGCGGAGAAAAGCAGCTGCAACACAAACACGGCCAGACTCCCCTCCGCTCTGCCTCTGTTTAAACTCCTTAATGAGGTTTCTGCCTAATGACTCCCCAACACCCCTCCGACGAGGCGGTCAAATCCTTCCTCGCCTGTTTTGACATGGATGGCTGCGATTCCAAACCCCGACACCCACAATTGTCATCTCTCTCACTTTCTCTCGTCGTCTTTATTTATCTTGGCGTGTTTTTTAGATGTGGGGTGGGTTGAGAGGGGGCACAAAAACCACCAGTGTGGTAAACAGATCGATAGAGTATTGTCCACAGCCAGGCCTAGACCTATACATTTTAATGCCGATGGAGAAGATGAGATGCAAAAGTGAGAGAGATCGACAGCACACATTTTCGTTTACTGATCGAGAAAAAAAGATGGATTCCTTCGGCCATTTCTATTTCTGTCATTATTTGCAAAACCACACATCTTCGGCTGATACTGACGCCTATACAGATGCAAATTCACATCGCTGCTAGCTCACTGCACAAAAGAGCGCTGTGCGTCCCTTTTGAGGCATCGTATAACACTTCTCAGGTGTTTTATCTGCGAGCTGTCACACACAAGCAATTCTGCTGTTTTTTCCCCTTTTCCTCAAGCTTTTACAATAGAAAGTCGTCCATGTCTGTCATGTAATGCCATGCAAATTGGAAATTGCCTCACAAGAGACATTCAGATAGGTTGGGTTATGTCTTAAATGGACAACAATAGTAAGGCACCCCCTACAGCTGATGGCCACTTTATCGGAAACCCCAACTTTCTGTGTCCAAAAGTTGCTAACTTATGGTGGGCCATTCTATACATAGCAGTGACACTGACATAGCCACCTGTGAGACTAATGGGTGGGTTATCTTATCTTACCTTGTCTATGGGTGGTGGTAGCTCAGTGGGTAGTATATTTGCCTCTGGACCAAGGGGTCATGGGTTCGAATACTGCCTTCAGCATACCACCAGTGGGTCCCTGAGTAAGACCCTTAACCCCAAGTTGCTCCAGGGAGACTGCCCCCTGTAGTTAGGAAATGGAAGTCGCTTTGGATAAATATAAATATTGGGGCGGCTGGTGGCCTAGTGGTTAGGGAGTTGCCCCTGCAATCAGAAGGTTGTAGGTTCGAATGCCAGGAATGCCACATAGGTACTCTTGAGCAAGGCATTATCCCTACACTTCTCTCTGGGCGCTGTGTTCCTGGCTGCCTTGATGAATGGGTTGAATTCAGAGAAAGAATTTCACACTGTGTGCTGTGGTGTGTTTATGTGTGACACTTATGTAATGCATGATGTTCATGTGGAAATGATGTATGCAATGAAAGTTTTTTGTTTCAAAATGGATTCACACAATGGATTCAATGTGATTTTTTTTTTGGAAAAATTCTTCAAAGCTGCCCTTTGCTCCACAAAAATGTACAAAAGGAAACTTTTATACACTTCACAATTTGTTTCACCACTTCATTCAATAGCTGGATATGCTTTCACAAATAGTTGTGATGCCCATAGTTCAGTTTGAGTTATGTTTGGAGATACTAATGGTATACGTGACAAAGCAGAAGACAAACTAATCCTTCTGATGCTTGTCAAAAATGTTTGAGTTCTTGGGCCATCGCTGATCTGTCAGCTGGGCTGATCTGTCAGCTGGGCTGATCTGTCAGCTGGGTTGTTGCTATGCCAACCAGCAAGACTTTGGCTGAGTGAGTTCATGTTGTCTGCTATCGTTAGAGTGGTCCAATTGAAGACTGGACCACTCTAATGATAGCGGAATACCAGTGCATGCAAATATTCCTAATTAATGTTCTTAATATTTAAATAAAACTTTTGTACTGATATCCTGGAGACATTAGAGGTTAATAAAATGCTTGATTAAATCCTGGTTATTTTTTCAAGCACAGACAAATATATGCATGAGTGTAAGTGTGTGTTTGTGTGTGTGTGTGTGCGTGTGTGTGTGCAGTTAAGTAATGGTATGACTCCCTCCATTCCCAGGCGTCTGATACCATTCCTATAATAGAGGAGCCGTGTGATAAAGTGCAGTTACAGCAACCCTACTCCCCCTACCAGGGCTACTCCCCTCACTGGGTACACATCTCAGGCCTCTCCACTCCTCCTTTGCTTCCTCCAACCTCATTCATTTCTCCATTTAACCCCTCACCCTTTTCCGTCCATTTTCTGTGCAAAAATAATGCTGTGAAGGGCTTCGCTGCTGAGGGCTTTCTGGAAACGACTCCATTTCGGCTGCTTGACCTGAGCTCATTGTCTCCTGTCTTACATTTGTGTTGGCATTTTGCCCCCTCTTTGTGCATGGCTTGCCCGTTGGTGTATTCTCATAGTGCTCTCTCTCTATTGCAGCTTTATGCTCTGTTGCAGCCCATGCAGCCTGTCTGCTCTATGTGCCAGAGTCAGCGCCTCTCGTCTGGCTGTGATCATTTGCCTGTCCCCTTTAACACTGGCCAGTGGGGCTTACTTTAATCTCTCTCTGTTCCAGGCCACCGAGGAGCCGGTCACAGCCATTAATGGCATGGAGCCAATGCTCCGGCCCTTCAACCTGGTCATCCCATTCACAGTGCAGAAAGGAGAGATCACAGGTTTGGGACGAGCAGAATTTAAACCACAATGGACATAATACTGAGTATACCTTTGAGAAGTGGTCAATCCATTCTCTCACGAATGCATTTTTTCACACATGGCTAAATCGCAAAAGGCTACATGTTCCATATATTATGCTTTATTTGAATGCAGGTGACAGTTGTTTATTCCTGGGTTGTGCACTTCGTAGTCTGAGGGTGCTAACACTTTTAGCTTGATGTTAATATAAGACTGGAAATCTCAAGGAGGTGCTAATGGAGCTACTTATAAAACTTATAAAACATTGATTTTTGCATTAAACACTGCTACAGTTCTGTGCAAAAGTCTTGAACCACCCCTAATTTCTAATTTCAAAGATTTATAAAGCTCAACATGTACAGTCCTGTAAAAGTCTTGAGTCACCCCTCATTTCTTTGTATTTTGCTTCCAAAGATCCAGACTTTCTTGTATGTTTAATGTAGTCTTGAGTAACAGTTCTCCAGGCTTCCTGAAGGACTTACAAAAACTCTCATGTCTAGTCCAGTCCCTGAACCTGACCAGTTTCAGAGAAATGTTTTTGTTTGTTAAGATACACAGTGACCTACGTATGAATCATTCAAGCAGAACAAAGAGCATCTAACTGAAGTCCTGAACCAGTGAAGAAACAG
>JBBPCY010000082.1:7646304-7656963 GCA_037974405.1 Brachyalestes nurse
AAAGTTATGTAACATCATGTGTGTTATATAGCTGAAGCTTCAGTATAACAAAAGTTTAAGTTAACATGAAGTCATCAGCATAACTTTAAAGGAAATACAGGGAACGCATCAAAATAAGAGAAACGATGCAGTGTTTACAGAACTTGAATAGTTCAAAGAAAACAAATCTCTGGTTCACTCTTAACCAAAATGGCAATAATTACCTTTGCCATACTTCTAGTTGTGTTTTTCCATCGAACTAGTCAAAATTGCAGTGGTCTCTTATTTTTATTTATTTAAATGTATATATAAAATATAAATGCTTTTGGTTTGGTCTCATTGAAAACAACTGTTCCTTGTCACCCATCACAGCAGCTCTGTCAGGTTTTGGGCAATTATAAAACAATGCAGGCAACGAAGACAAAAGCCCTCATTTTGAATGGAATACTACTCTGCTTCACAGCGGTTTTGACATGTTGATTCCAGCGCTCCCACTTAACGCAGCAAGAGGAGATGAACAAATGTTCCAATTACAATGCCCTGCTAAGACTTGTCATTTGCTCTCTGGTTTGCTAGTTTTAAGTGCCATTGAAATATGCGTCCTCTCCTTCTGTGTCCTAATTCAGGTTTAATTGCCAAATGTGGCTAAGTGGAAATTTTTATTGCGCCGAGGATTCCCATGTATTGCAGTTCTGACTGAAATGGTAATAAGTCATTCTGTTTTTTACTCAAGAGCAATCACGGATATGGATATAGAAAAGATCAATTCACATCACGAGTGCAGAAATAATGACTACCAAAATGGAGCTAACATCATCTTCAGATTCAAGGGCAATTTCAGCTTTTCCTAGAATAAAAGATAACGAACATGAGCATCCATGAATATATGTTTCATGTTTGGAATTATATTTCCAGATATTTTTCTAAATAAAGGCCAAATGCAGATATGCAAAAAAATTAACTAATGAGCAATCATACATCATGGATGCCACAAGACCTCTGAAGGTGCTGTGGTATCTTCACCATGACATTGCAACAGATCCTTAAAGTCCTGAAAGCTGTGAGGTGGATCCATGGATTTGTCTTTGTGTTCGTTTGTCTAGCATGTCCCACAGATTGTGATTTTGTGGAATTTGGAGGTTGAGTCAACACTCTGTGATGTTTCTCAAACCCTTCTTGCTGAAAGAGGACACTGTCATTAGGGAAATGCATCTCTATGAAGTCTGCAGTGTTTAAGTGGCAAAGTTACCCAGCAGATCATCAACCAGAGCATCACACTGCTTCCACTGCCTTACCTTTTTCACATGGTGGATTCTGGTGCATCTCTTCCAGAGGTAAGACACACACACACACACACACACACACACACACACATATACAGTGATCTACATGATCAGGCCACATTTTCTTCATGGTTCAGTTATGATGTCCAGTGTGGTGGACAGGGGTTAGCATGGGCACTCTGACCGGTCTTCAGCTACGCAGAGTGTGCAACAGGGGGTGCTGCAAGGTGTGTTCTGATGCCTTTCTATCAGAACCGGAATTAATATTTTTTTAGCAGCATGTTCGACAGCAGTCTTTATATGAGATATGTCCAAACAGGCTTGTCTTGACAGATCAAAAGTATTTAGACACCAATGACCCTGTTGCTGGTTCACATGTTGTCCTTCCTTAGACTATGTTTGATAGGTTCTCACTACTGTGTACCAGGAAAACCTTACGAGACCTGCTGGTTTGGAGATGCTCTGACCCAGTCGTCCAGACATCACACTTTGGCCCTCAGATCTTCATGTTCGCACATTTTTCCTGCTTTCAGCATCAACTTAAAGAACCGACTGTTCACTCACTCAGTGCCTAATCTATCACACCCCTGGACAGAAGCCACTGTAATGAGATAATCAGTGTTATTCACTTCACCTGCCAGTGGTTTTGATGCTCTGGCTGAACACTATATATGTAACCCCAATAAAAAAAATTCCTAATTTCTTATTCAAGAGAGATAGCAGTTATGCGCGTAAACCAGCCTCACGGGCAGTCATGCAAACTAGCCCATTTTGTTAAGGTGTTCTATTTATCATTCTAGAGCAAGCACAGATATGCATATGGAGAAGGATGAACGATCTCATGAGCATTCATGCATATGTGTTATACTGACTGAAATAACATCTTTAAAAATGGTCCTCAATTGGTCTATTTTCGAATTCACAAGCAATTGTAGGCATGCATATGAACTGGCATCTCAAGCGCCCATGCAAATGCGCGAAATTTTGCCAAGTTGTTGTATTTATAATTCAAGCGTGACTGCAGATATGCCTATGGAAAAGATAAGCAGCCTCATCAGCATTTGAGCATTCAGGCATGCACATGTCTTTTTCAAGTAAAATAACAACCATGACATTTTTTCACTAAGTTGTTCCACTTCTAATTCAAGAGCAATTGCAGATACGAATATGGAAAAAAAAGGATAACTGGCATTAAGGGCATCCATGCATATAGGCATGCAAATGTGCACTGAATCACTGTACGCTGGGTCGAGCAGAGATCTCCAACAATAAGGCCACAGACATCCAGAACCAAACTCGCTTTTCATGAACAGCAAAACCACACAGGCTGAAAGTGCAGAAAAGCCCAGAATAGCTATACTTCAAGGCTTTCTGTTAGCGGTCCGGCCCGTCTCAAGGCTTCCTCGAAAGGTCAAATGACTCTAATGGGTTTCTAAAGGAGCGTGAGCCGTGTTCTCTTAGGCTCAGTGATGAACGATGACCGTGACTTACAAGGCTCTGCTCCCTCCCCCTGCTCCAGTCTTTATGACAGAGTTGTGGTTTTGGGGAGTAATATTTAACATCAGTGGTCATATTTCAAAGCAACTGAGAGGAAAAACGAGAGAAAGAGAGAAACTTCCAGGTTTGCCATTTGCCTTGGCCCCTAACGGGTGTAGCAAAGCAGAAGAAGATATATCCTTTCAGATGAAGATGTAACCAAACGAGCGCACTGCATCCGCAAATGTGTTTATGGATGTGATTTTGATGAAAAGCAGCTTTCTGAGCAATCCATCTTCACCTGGGCGATCGGCCAGGGTGCCGAGAGTGCGAGGAGAATGGAAATTCCATTAACTGTATATTTCAGGAGTATCAATAAGGAAGAGACAGAACGCAAGCCAAGCACAGACAAGAGGCATATTAGAAAAGGGCCCTAAATCCTCACCTCAATCACACAGTTGAGTCCAACAAGTTTCTTTCAGAGTATTGAGGTGGAAGGACAGAGCTGGCAAAGCCGTGAAAGAGACACAGTTTTGTATATATTTAGCGTGAGCTCTTGATGTGTTAGTTAGTTATGTAACATTTTATTTTGAGGCATATTTTCAGTAACTTCTATGCTGTTCAGTAGATCTATCAGCCTGTCTGTCTGTCTGTCTGTCTCTATTCATCTATCTATCTATCTATCTATCTATCTATCTATCTATCTATCAATCCAGTCACCAGATTTACACCCACATACACACACACACATTTATTTATATATTTTCCCCAAAGTCGGTTTTATCTGGATACATCATCATTTTCCAGGCATATGTTGTCTTGTATTGGTCCCGACTGCTGCTACTTGCCATAGCACACAAATCCAGTTTGCTTTACAAGAGTCTTTTAAACATTCATTCATTTATTTTCTATAACCACTTAATCCTTACTAGGCCACCACAGGGCGCACATACACACCATTCACTCACACCTACGGTCAATTAGGAATCCCCAGTTCACATGACACACATGTCTTTGGACTGTGGGAGAAACCGGAGACCCCAGAGGAAACCAATGTCAGCATGAGGAGAACGTGCAAACTCCACACACAGAAGCCCAGAACCCGGAATCAAACTCCCAACCCTGGAGGTGTGAGGCAACAATGCTACCCACTGCGCTTATCTTTAAAACAGTAAAACAATTTGGGTGAATTGTTTATATCCATCTACATTACACTGATAACGACACCACTGAAAACATATCCCTCTGCTAAACCAATGCTATCTGAATAGGTAATTTAAGTTTAAAAGGAGTAAAAATGATAAATAAAGGTACAAAGTTTCTAATATAGTCGATCAGTTTGGTGCCTCAAGTCTACTTCTTTAGATTTGCATAGATTTTAGCTATGAGTTCACATTTTGGAAGCAGCCAACATTTAGTGAAGTGGAAGTGACCATTCTGTCATACACTCCACAGCACACAGTGTGAACAGCACGAAATCCTTCCTCTGCATTTAACCCATTCACCAAGTGAAGCAGTGGGCAGCCAGGAACACAGTGCCCAGGAAGCAGTGTGTGGGGACGGTACCTTACTCAGGGGTACCTCAGAGGTGCTTAGCGGTCTTGGGAATCAAACCCATGATAGCAGGTTGAACACCCTAGCCACAAGGCTACCAGCTGTCAAGTCAAGTCAGATTTATTTATAAAGCCCAGGATCAGGGGAGTGCGGGGAGGACTGTGTCTCGGAAGAGGGGGTCTCGTGAAGTCGAGGGGCCGGGCGAGGCACGCAGTATGAAGTCACGAATTAGGTAAATAAACAAATGTATTTAATATACAGTAATACAAGTACAGGGCTTTAAAAAGAACAGAAATGAGAACACTCAGAGAACCACTTGAGATTGAGAGGCGTCACAGGGCAGCAGCCAATCAGCAGCAAGGAGAAATAAATAACGATCTCTAAGTGGACAATTTCAGTGGTATTTCAGTGGTATTTTACCATCCCAAGACTTTCTTTGAGTTCTCTGGACAGTACCAAAAATGTATAGTTATATTTTATATGGAAATGTAGCTGAATGTACGTTAACATTTATGTTACAAAATTAGTAAATTATATTTTTCTTAATAATTTCACACTAAAATGCAGTGTCCTCATGCAGGGTTGTGTATATATATATATATGTATATCAATCAAAAATGGACAGAAATTTTGGCTGCATACTGATGGCCTGGACCACTCAGCTCCATCCTACACAAATCTAAAAAGTCTTCTCTCCTTTGACACAGCAATGCTTCATATTCTTTACTGACCAAAGATGCTCTTAAGCGTTTGGAAAACTGAACAGCGACAGATTTAAATGGAGGGATTCAGAATCGTAAAGCGAAACCCACAGGTGCAGCTCAGAACTACCCTGGGCTCCCCAAACCGCCGCCACTCATTGGCAATCTATCTGTGAGCCAGAGCTGGCATGTGAGTTCAAATGTACTATATGGTTTTCATTGCTCTGCTGTTATCTCCCCTGAACCAGACTCACTCTCGTCGCCCCTCTTTGCCACAATTTCCATGTCAAACACAACTGCCCCTGTGAAGGGCCTGCCTGAGAGTCAGGGCCAAAAGTGAGCCTGACTCTCAATTAACCTTTAGGGAAAAGAATCCTTTCATGGAAACACTATATACCTTAAGATCTAGCAAACGGGAACCGTAGAAGCCTACTTAGATTGTCTTAAGAAACATAGGCTCTTAGAATATGATGACTAGCTTAGCGACCATATAATAATACCACTAATACAAGTAATGTAAAGATGATAAATATAGTAAAAATATCACTTATTACATTGTTAACATTACCTTTAAAGAAATGTGTACCAAAGTACTTTAAACAGAACGGCAGTTTCAGTCTTGCTCTCATAAGGACTCTTAAAGATCAATGTAATCACTAATAGGATAAGATCTCAGGTTTTAAAGCTTTTTTTGTGCATGAGTTATTGTTTTTCCTTCTATACTGTCCATCTATTATAGCTGTTTATACTAACCAAGGGGTACTGGAGCCTTTCCCAGGGCTCATAAGGTGAAAGGTCAAGGCAGACACACAAACACAGTCACATCTAGGGGCAATTTAGCATCTCCAGTCCACCTGACATGCAGGTCTTTGGACTGGAGCTCCCGGCGGAAACCCAAACAGACACAAGTTGCTCCTCACAGAGTTATATGTTCTTCCACACCTCCTCGCTGTGAGGCATCAGCCTTGGCCTCAGCACCACTGTGCCCCCCTTCAGTACCATCCACAGAATCAATTCTGCTAGAAGTGTGGATGATTTACAAAACCGAATGTGAACTTTTGTCTCTGCGGGTGAGCAAGACAGCATTCATTCAATTCAAATTGTGTTTTTAAGGCAATTGCCTTGCATTTTTGTAATGTTAAGAAAATAGTGGTTCTTTAATTTGTTCCTGCATGGCTGTCTTTGTGGAAAAGTTTGAATTGTTTGCACAGCAGGCTGTTCTCACTGTCCTTCCCATTTCACCACTCATTGCTCACTAGCAGCTCAACACTAGTAGCTTCACTTCACTAGTAGCCACAAATTTCACACACAGCATTTTACCTCATCTGATGATGGAGTTTATTGTATTATATTGATGAAAAACACTCAAAACAATTTCCATTCTGCCAGTGGAAATGGGTTCTAGAAGGCATGACATAAAATGACATAGGGCATAAACTAACAGGGTAAAAAATGCTTTCATTTTTGTTTTTAGTGTTCTATTTTTGTTTTTGCACTACCTTTTTTTAGGTGCACTATTAGTGTTGTATTAACTGACACTGTTACACATTACATTAGTTCCAAGCCTGCCAATCCAATTCACCACTTGTTTCAAATGCGTAATAGTTGTGAATGACAGAATAACAAATCTGAATATGCATGCATGCAAATAGTGCATGACAAGGTATTTAGCACTTTTTAGCATATTTCTCTGCTTTGAATAAATGAGAGGTTCCCATTTTTCGCCCGGCTACACTGGCATGAGTTCTGCCAGAAGTGTGGTACAACACTCGGATGCCTCCACTTGAGAGTGGAAAAAAACAACAAAAATTGCTTGGAACATGCATGAAAGGGCACAAAAACTAAGTACAGAAACAACACTTCCCTGCCAAGGCTGTGCACCGGGGGCACTGGGACGCTGTCTAACATTTCTACTGCAGTTGCTGTAACTACTGACACTGCATTTCGGTTCCTCCTTAGTCACTGACAGAGCTTATTTCTTTTCCAACTAACTGAACATCCATCATCATCCATCAAAGGGACATATGGCGGAAACATCTGATTCACTGAAATGCAATGAGGGAAAACAATTAAGATGTGCTTAGTTTGACGATGGAAGGAAAAAAGCTCTCTCTTGCACAACATAGCAGCCAAAGTGAGAAACACTGCACGGTGTACCAAGATGACGAGCCTCGTCAAAGCTTCAGAGGTTCTTTTCTAATCACTTGGTAGGATATGTCTCCATATAGCATCATGCAGACTCAGACATGGAAGGCTTGGGAAGAAGCTGTCTTGATTCAGTGACTGTGATTGTGCTCTTGTTAGTTAACGAATAAGCAAAAAAATGAGAAAAGTCAGTTCAGAAGGACCACAGCACTGTAGATTCCATGGTCCATGAAGATAAGATAGTCGCTGACCTGGCTAAAGAGTTAGAGTCTATCTATTTGAACCTCCAGATCTGTGGAGAAACTTGAAATAACATTAATTCATGCATGATGTCATGAGTGAGGGATCTTTCATTCATCCATAACCTGGATGCTCATCACTTAGACACTGGACATCATGACATCACTCCTGTAAACTGGTTATACTAATGCCTGAATGTATTACATTAATCAGTGCTGCTCCTGCATTAAAGTGTAACATATGAACTGCTTATGCATATTTATGATGCATTAAGTGTATGAGCTAGATTCTTCATACATAACAATGTTTGAATGAATGCTATTTTGTGAACTCTTTACTTAAGCCTTGTTGCATAATATTGACATAAACTCATAGCAGCTGTCATAAACTGTCTTGACTGATTATGTCCAATTTAAGTAATGGTGTTGGCAGTAATGCAACAGAAACTGCATCATGACTTTTGGATCTGTAATGACAATTACCAATAATGGTAACATGATATTGTCATATTAATGGACATAAACTGTCATGACAGCTATTGACAGATTACGACATCTTTATGGAATGGTTATGTTGGTGTTTAATGAACCTTATTGTAAAGTGTTAACATACAATGATATAGCTTGAATAACATTTAGACCACAATATCATATAGGTTAAAAGTAATATGACTTGGCCTCATGTGTGATCACAGATATTCAGACGGGTTGTTGACCTCTTTTAACTTTGCAATAAATGTCCAAATGGGCAACAAATAAACAAAGAAAATACAGGTCTTAATTAAGTGGGCATTCAAGCTTACAAATACTTGTTATAAATAAGTTATGCAGTGTTCTGTTGTGTAGCATTATAACCCCTGGTCTGATTCAGTGTTCCTGATTTCATTATTTTATTTGTATTTTCATTCACCATTACATCATACAACCATTGGGAATTCATGTAATGTCACACAAGCTAGCCTAGCTACTGAGGTAATACATCCTGACAAGCTAGTCTTTATTCAGCACAAACTGGATTTTACACCAGAGAAAAGAGGACAAATTGAGGTGTCTTGAGCTTAAGATAACTCTTGGCCTGTTTTCTTATAACTTTTTGTCATCTGTGCCATTTATTCTGTCATGTTATGATGAGTTACCATGGCTGCCATTAGATATTCATTTTCCGAATTGTACCATTGGCTATTTGCCATTCTTCTCCAATTAACAGCTGAAAAATAGAATAATCCATCCAAATAAATAGCTCGAAAGCAAAAGTTCCTCCCACCTTCAAGACACGTCATCAGAAAAGGCTTTAAAAGGTTCATATCCTTTATTATTTTCATGTTTGAGTTTTGTCCCTGTGGCCCACGTAAGACAATAGTGTAGGTTTATTTACCCAAACAAGCCATTTGTTTATACTTGGAACTTTCCAACCCCTCTTTATCTCTTTGAAATAAACAGACTGCAGGGCAGACTGAAACACTCCTTTTAACTTTGCTATAAAAAATTAGGATGTAACTGCTTTTAAAGTGGCCTCTATAGTCACGCCTAACACACTACAGCACAGCACATAATGTGAACAATGTGAAATTCTTTCTCTGTATTTAACCCATTCACCAAGTAAAGTAGTGGGTTGCCACTAAACGGGGAAGCAGTGGGTGTGGACAGTACCTTGCTCAAGGGAAACTCAGTGGTCCCATTAGTGGTCCTAGGATTAAAACCCACAACCTTCTGACTGCAGGGGCAACTCCCTAACCACTGGACCCCCAGCTGTTCCTTGTGGGGCTACCTGAACAATGACTTGGGACTGTCAGATTAAAAGTCTGATGCTCTACAACCTAAGCTTTCCAGCCCCATTTAGGCTGCATATGCAGATATGTTAAATATGGTGTTTTTTGTGGCATCACTAAAAGAGCTAATTCAAAATGGCCTGTTTTTTAAGGATTATTTTCAAATATATGGACAGATGTTTGATGGTATCTTTCACAACTTGCACAGTGTTAACATGCTACATTAAACTCTTCAGTTCCAACAAAGACAAGGAAAATTAGTTTTTTCATAATAAGAGCCCTTTAAATGGGAAAAAAAGAGACTAGAGCAGGATGTGAGTAGCATATTGCATGAGCTGCATGCAGATGCAGCAATGATATTATTTTTCATTTCGACCACAATATCCGATTAAATCATTAATAAAAAGCAGTATGGCTCAAATTTCAAAAACCCAAATTTGAGTTCTGTATGACTTTTAACAATCCCAGGTGTCTTAAGACCTTCAGCTTACAAGGACCAGGCCTTCCTGTGGTTCATAACCTGCCTCATGTGAAGCCAGTGATGGTATTTTGACAAGTTAAGGTTGGTAGAATAAATGTCATAATCATAATCAAAAAAATAATTGCATTTCTCAGTCACTTTAAACACAAAAAACACACAACACACAGCTTATAATAAACTCCCCTCTGAGCATTCTGGGGCTACATTATGAGATCTAATGCAGCATAGCATCCGAATCTTTCTTTGATGGTTCAAAATGCCTTTCTTTATCTCGAGTAATGACTCAAGGGCTGCACTTTCCACGGACATACATGGGCAAAGACCGTAACTAACTATTACCCCTGTCTCCGAGAACTGCAGGCAGTATCGGAAAGATCATTCATCATCCTCTTACCAGCATAACCAGCAACCATGAGTGACTTTCAGATTGTCAATTAGACTAGCGGCCTTCCGTTTATCATTCGTTGTGTATCGGAGCCTCGCTTCCCTCACTCTTTCAAATCCCATTTTGTTGACGCAGAAACTCCACTGTTCTACCATTCTTCCCGCCGTTACCGTGGAGATGGGAGGCAGCCTTCCTTCACCTTCATGGTCAACCTATTCTTCTCTGAAATTATTTTTCAGCCACTTGAGATGAGGAGAAGAGAGGATTCAGATGCGTGGATAAAGCCTGGCACCAACAAACGCCATATACTTCTGTCAAACTTTTTATTTCCTTTCATTCAGTGGTCACCTTGGGTCGACAGGAATGAAAATTGGCCATGTTTCTTTTAAACATATATATATATATATATATACACTCACACACACACATATATGTTTCCAAACTTTCAAAAATATATATATTAGGGCTGTCGGTAGATTACAATATTTAATCGTGATTAATCTCATGTTTAATCACACCTTTAAGTCTGTCCTAAACATACTGTTTTTAATACTTTTAGACAAATATGTTTGCTTTGTGCAGATTTATGTTTATTAATGACAGTAAACAACATTTTTTTCAAAAAATAATCTTATACATATACATAT
>JBBPCY010000082.1:7657063-7667120 GCA_037974405.1 Brachyalestes nurse
TTGTGAAGCAGCTTTGTGACAATGACCATTGTTAAAAGCGCTATATAAATAAAATTGAATTGAATTGAATTGAATTTAAAGAATATTACTTTTATTTGGAAATGGAGAAATACTGTCAGCATTTAAAACCTAAGGCAAAGCAGTTCAGTTCAATAAATAAATATACATGTACATTTAAACATTATAAAATCACTTTATAATGACTGGCCAGCAATTACATATATAACTGGTGGCCAGTCATTATAAAGTGATTTTATAATGTTTAAATATTCATATTAATCTGTGCAATAACTGCAGCTGAATACTAACAGTGCACTGAAGCCGAGAATCTAGTCTGGCAGGGAATACACCAGGATGCCTTGGATCAGTCCTTCAAACAGGGATTAAGCCTAGTCCTGGACTACACAGCATTCATATGGGAGATTTTCCATTGAAAGGGAAATATGGCCTAGGACTAGGCTTAATCCCTGTCTGGGAAACCAGCCTATTATCTTGAAAACACTGCATGGCATGCTGCCTAACATTGGCCGCCGTCCTTGTCCATGGACCTCCCAGAGAAATGCGGCTTTTCAGAAAAGCTGGCTGCTGTGGCCGTGAGGTCAACAGACAAAGCTCTGGCTGCTACTTCCATGAAAGCGACATCCTGCCAGTCCATTCGCCCTCCTCATGCTACTGCTTCATTTACAGCACAAGCCGGTCCCTCTGCTCGAAGCTTTCACAATAACGGCTATTTTCCCAACTCCGTGCTTGGAGGAGGAGAAAGAAATAAATAATGGAGGACGAAAGAGCCTTGAGAAATCTCCCAGCACTCGGTGTGTACACATGCAGCTCACACCATCCCCGGTGGGCGATGACAGATGCTTGCAGGGCCAGGCTAGGCCCACTACAGAGGAGTGAAAAACGTATGCTGGAAGAAAAGAGAGGAGATAATCTCCTGATTACAGGTAGATTAGTGTCCTCTAGGAAAAGATGAAGGTAAAAAACAACAACAACAAACAAACAAACAAACATCTACCTGCTTTTACAGGTGGATTACTGTGGGATGTCGCAACAGCTTGAAAAGCTTTTCTTGACAGCAGGTTGTTGGTGGAATCTGAACATCAGGCACAGCAGTACATGAGGAGGTAACCTCTGTAGAGGTAGTTTAGCAACTAGCTTTGGTTGCATCTGTGAGGAACCCTCAGGGCCTTTTCAGCCATGCACACACACACACACACACACACACACACACTAACCCATATAGATATATAAAACATTCTTGGACATATAAATATTTAATCTAAATTGGAACAATACAGGGATATTCAAGTAATATAACTAAACAACTGAGACTGAAGAAAAGGGCTTTCCACTGTCCAGAAAATAGTCTGGTGTATGACTTTCAAAACAACTGCTAACATGCCAGAAGACTGCAAGATACTAAAAGAAGTCTCCAAAGACCCTAAAATGCCACCTCTGGACCTACAGGAGGCTCTTGCTACTGTTGATGTGAAAGTGACCATTCTGTCTTACGTGAACACGCCACAGCACACAGTGTGAACAGCACAAAATTCTTCCTCTGCATTTAACCCAAGTGGAACAGTGGGCAGCCAGGAACACAGCGCCTGGGAATCAGCCGTAACCACTAAGCTACCGAAAAAGATTGTACAAGTTTAACTTGCATGGGAGGTGTGCAAGGAGGAAACCTTTGCTCTGTGAGAGAAACGTGAAGGTCAGACTGAAGTTTGCCAGAGAGAATGTAGACAAAGACCAGGACTTCTGAAATAATGCTCTTTGAACTTATGAGTCTAACATTATTTGGACACTAGAACAGAGGACTTGTTTGTCATAAACCAAACACAGCATTCCAGGAACTTCATACCAGGTGTGTAGCATAGAGGTGTAAGTGTCATGGTTTGGGGATCCTCTGCTGCAGCAGGACCTGATTAGCTCACCATCATAGAATCTACCATGGATTCTACCATGTATCAGAGTGTGCTTGATGAACATGTTAGACCATCTGTAAGAAAATCAAAGCAGAAGTGGAATTGGACCCTGCAACATGACAATGACCCAAAACATACCAGTAAATCAACCAAGGCCCAGATCTTAATCCCTCTGAGATGCTGTAGGGTGACTTGAAATGGTCGGAATCTGCAAGAAACCCTTTAAACATCTCACAGCTGAAAGAATTCTACATTGAGGAGTGGGGCAAGCGTTCCTCAGACAGATGTCAGATGTCAGAGACTGGTAGGCGGCTACGAGAAGTATCTCATCACAGTTATTTCAGCCAAAAGGGGTAACACTAGGGTGCCCTAACTTTTTCCTCAGTTAGAATAAGCATTTAAATTTATATGTATACATATATGCGGGTGGTTCCAGATGATCATGCCGGTGATCAGTATACTGGTGGTGCTGAATGCTCAATGGTTGGAACTTCTTTATCTAGGCTCCTTGTTTCTTTAGGCACTTTGCAGCCTGTTGCAGTAAAACATTTATTCCTATTTCTTTCATATAATCTACTCAATAGGCCAAAAGTAGCACAGTTTGGCTGATGATAAAGAGCATTTTCTGAATCTGCAAGGTGATTCAAAGTATTCAAAATATAAAGAAATAAAGGGTGTAGTACTTTTGCGCAGTGCTATGCATCTCTAATTTTGTTTTATTTTTAATATAATAATAATACAGTGATGTTGCAATGCTTTTATGCCATTTTTGAATTTTGGGTTTGAAAAGAAAATTGTCAGCTCTCCCAATGGATAGGCCTTCAGGAGTTTTTATTTTCAATGGGTGGGAACACCTTTTGTGAGCCAACAACATCACTCCTGGTCTTCTGGAGGTTCTGACTGTGAAGTGCTAGCTTGATCAAAAGAAAGGGCGGAATGGCCTCTAAAAGTTTCAAATGTCATTGTGGAGCATCATAATAGTGCCATAAAAGGAGTTTTGGCATCTATGACCCAAACTGAAGGTCCAGCTCTAGGAGCCATGGTCAAGCACCAGATGGCTAGTAGATTTTATTTATATAGCACTTTTTACGGCTGATGCCGTTGCAAAGCAGCTTTATCCAAGGGCAATAGAATCGAGAAAAAAGTCCCTAAAGCTGGAAAAAATACCTCAGATAGAAGGATAAAAAAATCATTATAGAGACAACAATACAGACCTAACTACTGATTCTGTGTGTTTTTTATGACGGAAACAAAACTGAGCATGCTAATATAGGATAGTTCTGTTATTGCAGTGATGGTCTCCTCATGTCTTTCACATAGTGACAGTGGCTACCTAGGGCACTTTTCCATAGACATACAGGTACTGTGCGGTACCTAAACTGTACTGTGATGGCACACAACTTGCACCATGCTTAGATTTTCCAGTTTCCTGAGTTTTTCTCTCCCTATAGTTTATGGCCGTTTGTTGTCCTAAAACCATTGTCATTTTGACCATTCACACACAGTACACAGTGAAATGAGATAACATGCCTCCAGGACCATGGTGCAACACAAGAGCAGAACAGAACAGCACAAACCATAAGTGCAAACCGTACACAAGAAACGCAAGCACAACAATACGATTAGACAAGACAAGACAACTTTCTTTGCAATCAACAATAGCTACAGTCTGGATGTATACAGTACTTTGAAAGGCACTGTATTCTAGCAGTGAGAGTTGTGTGTGCAAAATGCAGAAGTTGTCTAATAAGTAGATGCATATTTACCCATTCTGGCAGTGTAGGCTCATTTCCTATGAAACCTTTGCCAGATAGGATGGGTGAGAAGAGAATGTGTGATGGGTGAGTGGGGTCATCCGCAATGCTGGTGGCTTTGCAGATGCAGCGTGTAATATAAATGTCGGTGACAGAGGGGAGAGAGACCCCAATGATCTTCTCAGCTGAACTCACAATCCTTTGTAGGGTCTTGTGATCCAAAATGTTGCAAGTCCCATGCCAGGCTGTGATGCAGCAACAGAGAATGCTCTCTATGTTCCCTCTGAAGAACATGGTGAGGATTGGGGGTGGAATGTACGCTCTCCTCAGTCTCCGCAGGAAGTAGAGACGCTGCTGGGCTTGGTGATGGAGCTGGTGTTGAGGGTCCAGGTTCTCTGTCATGTGAACACCAAGGAACCTGGTGTTCCGGACAATCTCCACTGAGGAACCACCAGTGTTCACCTTTTTGGTTTTATCTACATTCAGAGAAAGGTTGTTGACTCCAGTCCGTCAGCCGTTGCACCTTCTTTCTGTATGCTGCCTCAACATTCCTACACAGTCGTGGGTCAGCAGTGTGAGTCCTGGGGGGGTGGGTCTGTATTCAGCATGGTGGTACTGGATATGTTGCTCCCAATCCTGACTGACGGAGGTCTCCCAGTCAGGAAGCCCAGGATCCAGTTTTAGAGAGAGGTGTTAAAGCCAAGCAGTCTCAGCTTCCCAGTCAGATGCTGAGGAATGATGGTGCTGAATGCTGAAATGAAGTCTATGAACAGCATTCTAACATAAGTGTCCTTTTTGTCCCGGTGGGTGGGGGCCAGGTGAAGGGTGGTGGTGATGCATCATCTGTAGAATGGTTGGGATGGTATGCAAACTGCAGGGGGTCCAGTGAGCTGGGCAGTTGTGACTTGATGTGCCTCATGAAGAGCCTCTTGAAGTACTTCATGATGATGGGTGTGAGTGCGACGGGACGATAGTCATTGAGGCAGGACACTGACGACTTATTTGCCACAGGGATGATGGTGGTGCTTTTGAAGCACATTGAAACAACAGTTGTGCTCAGAGAGATTTTGAAAACGTCTGTGAGACATCATTATGGTATTTATTTTTTATTGTCTTGTTTGAGTTTTTTATTTTTTATCGGGCATTCTTTAACTGTGCAACAAAAACCTAGCACAGCTAACTTGTAATTGATGTCCTGGTTTAACTTTGCATTTCTCAGATAAATGCAAAGATTAAAGATACATTTATTAGTGTCATAGAAAACTCCTACTCAAATTTATCTTCAGCCCAAAAAACAGTAGTGCTTGTACTTTTTTTGACTTCCCAGTTGTTCGTTTGTATCTCCATTGCTGTTTTTTGCGAGAACAATTATAAAAAACAATGGCCTCTTTCTGTGTTGTGATGACATTTTAAACAATCAGAAAGCAGTGATGCAGTCAACTCGGCTACAGCCCACTTTTTGCCCTGCCGTCGGGTCCACAGCACGGCTCCTTGTGCCAGTGGAAAAGCTCCACAAGTGACCACCAAGCTAGCTAGCTACTTAGTGTTTTGTTTAGCCAGCATACTGATGCTAAAATTAAACCTTTGAACAAATCTCCAGTTTGAGAGTCCAGCAAGGTCTACTGTTCTTTAGTCTGAGGCCAAACTCTTCCTGCCCTGAAAGTATTGCAGATCTCACAGCCCATTATAAGTGCTGCACTTAGAAGATAATTTAACAGGTTGTTAAGAGATGTTGTGTGCTGACGTGTGTTTGCCTCTGGTGGGTCTGAAAGCACATGCTGGCAAAGGGGGTGGGGTGGGGGGTGGTCATTAAGAGCCCTGATAGATTTCTAAAGCAGCCTGGCACCACAGTTGACTGGGCAAATGAGCACCAGACATTACATAAATAACCACTTAGGCCTGATGTTTTGTCATTTAAATCTGTCTCTCTCTCTCTCTCCCTCTCTCTCCCTCTCACTCTTTCTCTCTGCTCTCTGTCTCTTTTCACTTTCTCACTCATTCTTAACTTCTTCCTTTATTCTGTCTGTTCACTTTCTCACTACTTCTCACTATCTTTCTATTTTTCTCTTTTCTCTTTTACTTTCACACTTTCTTCTTCTCTCTCTTTCTTATTATTCTCTTTCTCTCTCTTACTGTTTACATGCTTCTCTCTTGCATCTTTTCTCTTTCTATCTCTTATTTCACAAAACTTCTATCTCTTTTTGCCTTTCTCACTTTTTCTTATACTTCAGTTTTTTTCTCTCATCATTTTCCAGTCTGTGTCTCTTAACCTTTTCTTTCTATTTTCTCTCTATTTTTCCTCTTTCTCTTCTCTTTTACTCTCTAGTTTCTGTTTCTGACTTTCTCCAAGTTCTTTTTTACTTTCACACCATCTTTCTCTTTCTATTTGACTCTAATCATCTCTTTTTTCTTTCTTTGCACTCTTTCTGTCCCTTCCCTTCTCTCTTTTGCTGTCTACATTTCTCCATTTGTTCAGTGCATGAGTTACACTTTTTTTCCATTTGCTCTTTCTCTCTGTTTTCTTATTTTTATCATGCCTTCCTCTGTTTCTCGTTCTACATTTTTTCACAAGCTTTATTTCTTTGTCTCCCTTTATTTCTCTCTCCTCTTTAACTTTCTCTCCCTCTCTCTCTCTTTCTGTCAGACTGTCTCCCTCCTTCTAAGCGCAACAATTAAACATTCTCAGAAAGGCAAATGGCTCCATGCACCAATGCTTTTAAGCATTTATGATGCACAGAGTCAGTGGAAAAGAGGAAAAAAAGTTATCCCTGCCAACTCATCCATTCTCTTATATCCCTCTCTTCTGCCTGGATTTCTATTAGGAGATTATGAACAGCACCACGGAGCATTACTGTTCTAGTAGGACGGATTCCTGAGCTTGTTCATATGCGCAGCAAGGCCACGGTTATTGATCACACTTCGTCGTGCTTGAATACACACGTGCTTAACCGCTGCAGACACGCGGGAACAGGCCTTGTTTATTCATGTAAATGTGCGATTCCTGAAAAAAAAGCCTGAACTTCCTCCAAACTTCTCAAGTTCCTTTTTATTGACTCTCGTAGGATGATGCGGGCTGGGTCCCAATTCACTCTGAAAACAGTGAATTCTCCACTCATAGTCAGGACTGATTTTCTGCTGTAAAAATATTTTTATTTAATTTTATTAGTTTTCTTCTTGTAAATGTAGCCAGGCGGCCAGCACGCATTCAGCATCTACACAAAATCCTGCACTTTAATCAGTATTCTTTTGTATTGCTTTATTTACTTTTGTTTAACTTTATCTCCTTTAAATCCTACTTCTCTATTCATTCATTCATTTTTTGTAACTGCTTAATCCTTGCTAGGGTCGCGGGTACCCTGAGCCTATCAACAGGCATGAGGCAGGGACCCACCCTGCGTGGGGCACACATGTATGTAATGTCTCGGCCAGTTTTTGTTATAGAGACTTTTATTTTGAACTGAGTGCATGTTTGTGTCTGTGGTCCCCATGTCAGGTGTCTTGTGATTGGGTTTTATGATTGGTTCACGTCTAAGTGTGTTTTGTATTTAATTTCTTAGAGTTTATGTTCTAGTTGCGGGTTGTCCCCACATGCTACCTGTTCCTCCTGTGTCCTGGTTTTTATGTCTACTTTGAGTTAAAGGCTTTTTTGCCTATTTATGTGTTTTGTAGAGTCTGTGTTTTTTTAAATAAATTCCATCAAAGGAACCTGCACCTTGTGCCTCGCCTCACTCCCCCGTGCACCAGACGTGACCGAGTAGTGATATCGAGTAGTGACATGGATGACATATATAATTTTACCTTCATTGCTTACTTTTATGCTTTTATGCTTATTTTAAGAACACTGAATGATCTTTGTGTATGGTAATGTGCTCTACAAACAAAGTTGCTTTATCTAAGGCTTAGATATGGAAGTTTTATGAGCTTTAGAATAGCCCGAAAAAGGATGGTGAGAAATGACAGCTGATTAGGCTTGAACTTTTGTCTATTTTTATAGATAAAAGTGAGTCGTACAGTGACAGAAACCACATAAGCAAATCAACCAGTGATTACTGAACAACTTGTCCCAATCTGAGGTGTGTGATGATGTAAAAGTGAAGGTTCCACAATGCTAGGTGTTGCCTACGTTAGCCTTACAGAACAAATGCAGCATGCCTCAGAGCACGGGTGTAGGTTTGATTTTGGCATTGATGGGTACACAAATCAGTAATATTGCTCCAGTCACTAACATCTTTTATACATTAACATCAAAGAACATGTACATGGTACATATGGGGGAAACCTACATGCCGTAACCAATAACCACAGAACACAAGAAGTTCTGAATTTTAATTTCTCACCTGACTGGAACATATTTTAGTGCAGGTACTGTTACCTTTTCAGACCAATGGTCTAGACATTTGTATTTCCATCTAAACATAAAAAATACGGTTAAATAAATCCACATCATAAATACAAGGATGGGGTATCCCGGTACATTTTGAGTATCGGTAAACCAACACAAGTCTCTCACTGCGTCAACGCCTTGTGTTCTGTATTTTCGAGCGCATGATTGTTAGTATAAACTCTTTCTCTTTCTCAGCTACATCCACACAACTGCTGCACTGAGCTTTGGCACTTCTTAAAGCAAGACAGAGCCTTAGCCAATCTCATGTTAGCAAGAAACAGCACAGCCAGTCAGTAATGATACTTGCTTAGGAAGGTGGGACTCACAGTAGAGAAACGGAAATGTGAATCATTTGTGTTGCAAACGTTGACAGGAAGCAGTGGTTTTATTTGAATTACTTAAAATTATAGTTAGGGACAGTTCAGTAGTCAATGGATATTGTTAGAGACCATCCCTACACAATTCTATGCTCTTGCTCACACACCCAGCGTCCTTGTAGATCCACCTGGGGCAGCAGGGAAAATGGGTAAATATCTTTGTTGTTCCTTTAAATTTACATTATAAGCTGCTCATGATCCTTCATTCACTGCTTGTACACAGTGTAATGTACCAGGGTGTGTTTAAAATGCATATAGTCGTTCACTTTAATTGACAGTGACTTGAAAGTCAGCGGTGAAATTGCCTAAGAGCTTAATTACAGGGGCTTGGGGAAAACACACACACATAAACACACCCGTTTGAAATGCCGTTGCCTCGTCACTGTCTTATTAAGCAATTTCTGTTGCTTCAGCGCTGTAACTCATGCACTGAAAGCCTTGGGTATCTTCCATCGGAGTGGCGGAAGGTGTGGCACTGTAACAGATGCTAATGTATATCCCGTAATTGATCCTAAATTATTAGCCAGTCGCCTCACTCAGCTAATTGTTTTGGTTTAAGACCCGTGGCACAGGAGGACACGCCGGGATATTAATATTCATCGATTTTACGAAGCGCAAAGTGGGGGTTACGTCGTCTAATTGTAATTCTTTTAAAGCGCAGACGACATCTGCATGATTGCTTAAAAGTCGTCCGTCAACAAGACACAACCGCCCTAATTTCATTAAGCCTAACAAGCTTAACGGCCTTTCTTCCTTTTTTTTTTTTACATTTATCGCCGGCGCTGAAAATGAGCTATTTGTTTAAGTTTCAAAAAACATTTTAGCATTCTAATCGTTACATTTCTATATTGCCGCTTATGCCACTACTTATATCACTACAATTTCTATTTTGTTTTATATTGTTCTTGTCTCTATGTCTCATAAGCAGTTTCTTGAGTTTTCTGATTCTATGACAAACATGATACAGATCTACATAACACTGTAAGATCATGTTCTATGCATATTATAGTAAATGTGAGATCCTCGTATTGTTAAAGGTCGGTGATAAAGAACTAACTGCTTTCATCCAGCCTTCAGTATGTAAGCACAAGTACGTTCCATGTTTCATATAAATTGTATTTTCCTCTTCGGCCCAGCTCCCTGACATGACATGATTGGAGTAAAACGGTAGGTGTACCTTCATGTCTGCAAAGCCTTTGCACGAACAACAAGCAAGAGCGTGCGGTGCTTTCAACACGCGGGAAAAGCTGCCATGTCGCAGCAGTCTTGTCACAACGTGTGAAGCGAAAATAAAAAAAAGTTGGTTTACAGGAAAAGCCGGAGGTACGGCGCTCTGGGCTTCAGATGAGGAGATTCTCACTTGACACAGCACAGCGGGGCTTTTGTTCGCCGGGTGAGATTTCAGTCGGTTGGTTTTGCTTTTTTTTTCCCCTTTTCTTTTCTTTGCTGTTATTTTTCCTTTTTTTTCTTTTTAACCCCAGATGCACCACTGGCTTCCTCTTCATCCTCCTTCCTGTCTTTAATAAAGAGTCTCTCTCAGAAGCCCCTGCGGTGAGTTGCCGTCTGGTCGGTTACGTCATACTGTCATTTTCGTCTTACATCACTTACATCATTCCT
>JBBPCY010000082.1:7669823-7700786 GCA_037974405.1 Brachyalestes nurse
CTCTCTCTCTCTCTCACACACTCACTCTCTCACCCTGGCTCTTGTTGCTTCTTTGTTTCTCTCTCTTCATCTCTCTCTATCTCTCTCTCCATCGCTAACTCTCTCTCCCTCGCTTTCTCTCTCTCTCTCACCCTTGCTCTTTTTGCTTCTTTGTTTGCCTCTCTCTCCATCTCTCTCTCTCTCTCTTCACTTCTTTCTCCTCCTCTTTACTTTATTTCTTTTCATCTCTCTCTATTTCTCTCTCCCCACCTTCTCTCTCCCCTCTCTCTCTTTGCCGCAGTCTCGCCGTGCATTAAATGAACACGTTTCACCACAACCCTGGTAAAAACCGCAGCACTCGCTGAAGAAAAGACGAGATACAGACACACAAAGGAGGCTTGCAAGGTATCGGTTTATTCATCTGTATCTAACACAGGTGCAGCTCCTTCAAGTGAAGACATCACGACTCCTCCTCAAGGTGAGCGCCGAGCTGCTGGCGCTTAGTGAGTTCGATTAGAGCCGCTTCAGTTCAGCCGGGCCTCAGTGCCTCATTCCGGAGGGCGGAATGGGCAAAGAAAAGCATTTTCGGAATTATAATGCACTCAGAAAACCGCGGACATCTAGGGGAGCTGGTTTAAAACAACTCGTGGTGAACTTCTTGCCCCGCTCCTCTGCCTTATCACTCTTTCAGAGAAAAAAAAAGCCCAAAAAAAGTCTGTCAGGCCATTTGTGTTTCCCAAGGCTAGTGTCTAAGTGACTGCAATTACCTCCTCCCCTGCTTTTTTAAAATAGGCCACAACACACACGCCTGCCTGCCTGCACTGCAGCTTCCTGTGGCAAAGTGCCCATTAAGTTTAGGGTTTTTTTTTCTGCTACAATTTTTGCCTCGTCCGGATGGACCTTTGCCTCCCTGATCTTGTGAAAGTATCTTCACTAACAAGCGACTTATTAACCCCTATTCTCTCTCTGAATTACACCCAGTGCTTGTGTGTGTGTGTATGGGGCTGTTAGGAATCATTGAGAGACACTCTTGGCGTCAGAAAGTGTTTTTTTCAAAGAAGGCCCCCAGCTCTTCTCTAAAATTAGTTCTTTATGGAACCATAAAGTGCTTCTTCAACGAAATGAATTAAAGAAGCTTTTGTGGTGCCATTTAAGAGAACTTTTCAGGTGTGTTAGCAGATCCAGATGCATGGTAGGATGTTCTATATGTAATTTTGTGTGTGCGTGTGGCTCTAAAATAAAAAATAAAAAAAATGGAGCCAGAATTTTTTCCCTTGGAAACACATTCATTTCCCCAAAGCAGCAGTCCTTAACCCTGGTCCAGAAGACCCCCTGCATGTTCCCAACACACCTGATCCAACAGGTGCATGGAAGGAGAGCTTCAGGACCAGAGTTGGAAACCTATGTCCTAAAGAACCTCTCAGTAAATGGTTCTTTGGAGATCTGTCTTTGTAAACAAGATGTGTGAGGGAGGAGAACATTTATGTTTAAAGACCCTTCCAAATAATGTGAACAGCATTTAAATCAATGTAGAACTTTAACATTTTTAAAAACTATTATTTAATGAGCCAAAAGTTTAAACAATTTCCTCTGGGATCAATAAAGTTTTCTGATTCTGTTTTGTCACATCGCTCCATCTCTCCCGAGTAGAGACAGGCGCATAAGCAGACTCCAGTGTTCATTCTTGATTATCTTTTATTTTCAAGAACCAAAACAGGCTCAAGGGCCTAACAGAGCTCAAACCAAACTTTAGGAAAGGAGAACACAAACCAGCTGTAACTAATAAACATGACACCATGACACAAACACACTGAGAACACTTCAAAATAAAAGTTCAACACCTTTAACTAAACAATGGCGTCCTCTGGCCGCTGACCCTGGACGTTACATGATTCAATTAGATAAATGAAAGAAGCATATGTGGTTCCTTTTAAGAAAAGTTTTTAGGTGAGTTAACAGAAACAGGTGCATGGAAGGATTCTTTGAATTCAATTCCCAATACTTTTGGCCACTCTAGATAGATTTAATTCACAGTGCCTCTCAATGGACAATAGTATTGGGACGTAGCGCCGTTCAACAGTATTACATGATCTATTTCATTATAGTTATCATCACATGACCAGCATTTACGCTGCATCTCGTCTCATTTTTGTTCGTAATTGTTTTGCTCATAAATGTTCGTTGACGACGATATTTAATGATAATTTTCGTTGAGAAAGCAACACTAGCTGAGGGTAAGTGTAAAATTTTGCGGCTTCAGGTTGTTCCCGGCCGAGTTGCGGGCTGTCATGTAAACATTGGGTCCTCCAGGTAACCGGGGGAAGGGCTGCCCGCTGCAGTGCCTGTTGAAAATTGTTGTAGTCTGCCAGCGATTTCTGTGAACCAGCAGACGCAAAACTGGCATTTAAGTATCGATACCAATTGATATCGAAATCGATACTATATTTTAGTATCGCTTAGTATCTAGTATCGATTTTTTTGACAACCCTAGTTAGGAACCATTGAGATAAAATAAAAAATGGTGCCAGAAAACATTCTTTGCCATAGAAACACATTCAGTTCCCAAACGCAATGGTCCTTAACCCTGGTCCTTAAGGCCCCCTGTATGTTCCCTGTGCACCTGATCCAGTTAATTAGCTCATTAATAAGCCTTTCAGGGTTTGAGGTGGGTGTGTTAGAGCAGAAAAACACCAACATTTCATTGAAGGTAGAGCTTTAGGACCAAAAAGAACCCTAAAGAACCTCTCAGCGAATAGTTCTTTGGATAACTGTCTTTGTAAACGCGATGTGTGAAGGAAGAGAATATTCGTTTTAAAGAACCTTCCACATAATGTAAAGTTTCTAGGAAGAACCCTGAAATTGGTGTAAAATGTGTACATTTTCAGAAATGGTTCATTAGGGAACCAAAAGTGTTTCTTCAATGAGTTCAAAGAAATCAAATAAACCATGTAACCCTTCAGCAGGCGGTTTTTAAACAGTTCTACCCTTTGCTGTATGAGTTTTTGTGCTTGTGTGGTAGTATTTCACACTAAAGTTCAACAATCCATTACTTTGTATCATGAATTGTTCTGTATTAGCGCCGTCTGACTGCAGAGCAGCTAAACATCACCTTGTCTGCGGGACGATGTTCACCTCAATGCTGGAGTCACTCGTTTGACTTTGATTCGTTTAACAGGATGATTACATTTGCTGTACAACAGCCCAAGCTGTGGTTGCTATGGTTACAGTACCATAGTAGTTAAGAATGAGTAAAGGGGGACAATAAATACTCCATAAAGACTGTTTATAAAAGTGTGTAATGAAACAACAGCTTGTAAGTGTAATTTGCCAGTGCTCTTGAGTGTCCTGCAAGACGCTTGCTCTGTCCATCAGTTTGTGCATCAGCTGTTCGGATGTAGCCCAAGTTTAGTGTGAATTTGTTCATGGATCGACTGTCAAATGTATAAAAGTATAAATATAAAACTCTAAGTGTAAAATTTATGGTGGATGAGCTGTAATTTTGAATCTCTATTAACTTCACATCAGAATGGTTGATGCTAAACGTTCCAAAACAAACTGGTATGACGATAGGATTTGATGGAAAGTAGTCAGGTGGCGCAGCCATTTGACATTATGTGCTGAAGGCTAAAGAGAACTGGCAAAAACAGATGCGTGGAAGGATGCTTTGTATGCAGTTTGGGTGGCTATCTGTGTGTGAGTGTATTTATCTCTTCATAAGGGCCAAATGGGTTCATAAGAACAGGAATACTGGAAAAGTAGGGACATTTTGTTGGTCCTCAATGTTTTTCACCACAAATGCAGCTCCTTTATAAACAAACTAAAAGTCCAGAAAGAACATTTAGGTCACTATGGTCAAGGTCAAGGTCAGGTTTAGGTGTATGTGTTGAGTTTCTGAGAACCGGACAGTGAATGTCCTCACAAATATATAGTAATACCGACTAATGGTTAATGGAATGTGCATCCTAATCACAATCCCTATATCTAGAAGTGTAATTGTCCTTTTGTTGACATTGTGCAACTCTATTGTGTGCTTTGTGAGCTCCTTGCTTCCCTTAGCAGTTAACTGACCTGACAGATACAGCAAGGCGTGCGCTGCCATACCTTCAGGATTATTTTTAGGTCAGAAAAACAACATAAATCTTCCTTTGCACTGCTCGACATAAATATTAATTTGCTGTCAAGGACAGGTGAGTGCCTAAAGATTGCAGCAGCGCGGGCCATCAGAGGGAATGGCCAGTCAGTAGTGCTTAAGCGCAATTTATAGGCCTCCTTTCAACAGCGCTGCTGTCTGCTGCCACTTGACGGCCACCGGGACGTCCAAGTGTATTGACTTGCGGTGCTGCGGAGTGTGTGAATATTCTAGCTGAGGAAGCAAGGTGGGAGATGGTTTTCTCCCCCTCCCCCCAAGCGTTTTCCCTCAAGACAGGCCATCATGGCCTGCAGGTTTATGCAGCTGACTGTGGTGACAGGGATGACAGCATAGGCTGACCAGGGTTTGAACCCAAGAGCCTATAACCCAGTAAGCAAGCATACATCGCCCCAAGGCTTTCAAACTTAAAGGGGGGAGTTTGGGCAAAAAATCACATTTATACATTGTCCCTTTCATACCTTTTGTCATGTTTAGCTTTGCAGCTACAAGACAAATGTGTTTTTTAAGTGTGTTTTAATTGCAATGTAAATGGTTCCCTTTCCAAACGTTAAATATAGTAAATATAGTAAATATATAAACATAATAAAATTACATAAACGGACTTTCAGGATCCATTCTTTTTAATTATGTTTAGGCTTGTGAGATGCCGACTCTCAGGGAACAGATGGTCATTCTGTGCACTGAGTGCTGGTGGACGCTTTTACTTTTTCCTGGTAAAATGCTACAGGTCAGTCTCCCCCGCTCTGCTCAGCGCAGACTCATGCACATCACGTACGTTTGTTTGGCCTTGCCTGCCACTGTTGTTTTAGCATCTCATACACTTCTCATACACTCTAATTGGAAAAGAGGAAGTTCACGGGTCTGGAGCTGACGAGTGTTCCGACTGGGTTTGAGATTTTGCTTCGTTGAAGTGACTGTAGACATTAAAAAAAAAAAGTTCATGCTGGTACATTGCAAAGATGCTTTCAGGGCCATTTCACCCTGCAGTTCAAAATTAACACTTTAATGCCAAGGCAATGTAGCAATGTCTATTTAAAATGTAAAACGTATGTTTTACCAGGAACATAACATCAAGCAACTTACTTCCCACATCAGTACATTTTTATTTTTACTCTGAAACAAATTAGTCATAGTGTTTTCTTGCACTATACCATCCAACAATAAAGGAAGCATGGGGTTTCTTTGATATGGAGGACTTGGACACATTAGTGATAGATAGATGATACACCCTCATGTGTATAAGGTAAATAACTGTGATGACTGGATCACTGAAAATAAGCCAGAAGAGCACACAAGTCTTCCACTTTATTGTGAGGGCAGCTAGTGTATGTAGTAACAGCTACATATGCACACAACAATAAGGGTAGCATTGAGCTTCTTTTATAGAGAGGACTTGGACACATTAGTTCTCTCGCTCAGGTTCAGAGAAGTGGGGAGCAGTAGATAACTGAGATGTTACGTTATCCACTCACATACAAATTAGCCATTAGGTCAGTTTGCCTTTTAGGTTTGTGCACAATCTCTTCTTTGTCTCTGAATCTGTCACCACCTAAAATAAACTCATAAGAGAACTTACCACCTCTTGTCTTAAGCAAAAGACTGAGTGAACTCAGTGAACAGTCCAGAGCGATGTGAAAGTGACCTCTGTGGTCCAGTATCAACAGCACCCCTACAAAATCCACAGACAAAATAAGCTACAGCACAGGGCACATTATGTGCAATTTTTTGGGTGGCTGTTCTCAGAAAGATCATTACATTTGATCATTGGCTGATTTGTCCTGTGGGGACCATTTTCAGCCCTTATCTAACATTACATCACATCCCTTCTGTACAGTTATCACAATAAATAAATACATCAAACATACATCTATACATACACATACATACTTGGTAATGCTTTACTGAAGGCCATCATCATTCAATATGACAACTGATAACATAAATCTATCAAGAAATATTCCAGTGAGTGTTAGGCTTTATGAAGGTTCCTTAACAATTTTAATGTCTTTTCACCTCAGAAAGCCTTTATGAAATAGGGCTTTTTAAATGTCTATATAGATTTATGTCAGTTGCCATAAAGTGTTTATTCCAATGAGCTGTAACATCATTTGCTTTCTTTTTGCACAATAGTACAAAAAGTTGGTGGAGATAAAAAAGAGAAAAAACAGTTTAAAAAAAATGAAGTATTCATAAACCTTAACAAGACTTCATAACTTTCATTCTAATGTTACTAAAAGGCATCATAAAGGCATCATAAAGAGTTCTCATAAATCTTAATGCCACTTCTCTTCAGAAAGTGTTGTGACAGCTCACTGGAATAAGCCTTCATAAACGTCTATGTAGATTTATGACAGTTGTCATGTAAGGCATATGGAGGTGCCGTGTAACCTTATGAATTCTTGTTTAGCAATTAAATATAAGCATTTATTGTTAGCATTAACAACTCATTTGTATATCTACACATAGAAACAAAAAATATTGGAAAATATATTTTTTTTTTTTGTTAAAAAGCAAGCAAATAAATTTCTCACAGCCTAAATAACTATGAAGCAAGTATGACGCGAAAAATCTGAAGCAGGAAAGAAGCAGCAGGAAAAATCCTCTGTGTTGGTCTGAGGTATTTATGTCCATTAATTAGGATAATTAGAATAAAACTTAGGAGTTGATGTGGGGTAGAGGGGCAGATTCTAGGGTAAGAGAGATAAAGATATTCTTTATTTGTCACATGCATAGTCATACAAGTACAACACACAGTGAAATGATTTCTCTGCATTTAACCCATTCACCAAGTGAAGCAGGGGGCTGCCGCCAACAAGGTGCCTGTGGAGCAGCGTGTGGGGACGGTACCTTGCTCAAGGGTACCACAGCAGTGACTCTAGCAGTTGGGATTTGAACGCCAACCCTCTGATTGCAGGGCCAACACCATAACCACTAGGCCATCCAGCTGGGTGGTACCTAACAATAATATTAACTAAATAATTTAAACGTTTGTTCAAAGCATGGATTCAAACCAGCAATTTTCAGAGTCTCTTCATTCACCATGATGTGTCTTACCACTAAACCGCCAGGGGAGTGTTCATTTACTGGCTCCTACCAAACCATTTATGGTTAAGGATGCCTCAACCACAGCCGCATTCACGAGCTGAGTGTTTTTAATGAAACCACTATAGTGACAACAGTTTTTTTTATAACTGACCTGAGCTTTTGTGTCTTGAAGTCTGTTTATAAGTCTGCTGTGTTTAGGTCCATGAGATTGACTCTTTTCACCGCATTGTGTCCCTGTCTAGCCACATTGGGACAGACTCCTGCACCCCCTGCGACCCAGGTTAGGATAAGCTCAGATAATGAAAGGATTAACAAAAAAAGTCATTTTGCATTTTTTAACAAGTCCAGATATTTGTATGCGACGCCCTTTTTGAATCCCCAGCTAATTCACAACTCGCATCGGGCACTGAAGACCAAAGATCATCAATTTTCCCACCAGCCTTTTCAATTTTCTTTTCGGTCCCAGGGCTCGTCTCTGTTAACGACACATCCATAATTGATCACATCACATATTATTAATATCCCCGCGCCTAAATCAGTGGGCACGCTCGCCATTCAGAGGGACCTCTTTTCTTTCGACATGACAAATAAGTGAAGTTATATTCGGACCAATTTATTTATTTATTTTTTTATTCTTTTCTTTTTTTTTAGATTCTCTATTAAACATCAATTAACCCAGAATGCACCTTCCGCATGTTGGGTAAATTAGAAGATAATGAATTGTAAATTGGGCCTGTGAAATTAAGTAAAAACCAATTAAAACATAGGCATTGGCAGCACAAGTTTTATTACCTTAAGAGATCTCTCTCTTTGCCTTGGGAAAATGGAAATAAACAAGCCGACGGATGACCACAGGGGTGCGCAACGTTCCAAGTCCGTATTTTTTTTTTTTTCAATTGTTTGGAACACCGAAGCGCTCAGGGAAGGAAAAAAAATGGCTTTATTAAAAGTGAACATGGTGCCAGAAGGCCCGAGCAGTTAATTAAATGAGGGTGCCAATACTCTGAAGGAAAGGTCAGTGCAAGGTGAAGGGGAGGTTGCAGTCAATTGAGGCCGATGTCTCTTATGAGTTATGAGTCGTCCCTGTTTTATTTCACTATTGTCCATTTCAATGTGCCAAACAGGCTCGACTTGTCTGAGGTCAGCTCAAAAACCCACAACATCAAAATTTACTCACTCACACTGTGGCTCATATTTATGAATATGCAAAACAGCAATGAGAAAACCTTTTTGCATATTTCGCCCTCATAATTCATCAAAATTGTGGGGAAATACATTTTTTTCAAAGTTCAGTCTACACCAGGTTTGTGATTGGAAGATTTTTTTATTATATATTTTTACTGAAATTATGATTTATAACATTATGCATTTTATAAAAGATATTGCTGGTAGTCTTGTTTTAGGAAATGAAAATCGCTTTTTGCTTTTTTGCACATTTTTGCTTTTTTGTCCTTTACTGAAAAAACATTACATTAATTAATAATGTAAATTACACATATATAATATATCACAAATATAATTATCAAAACAAACAAACCAAAGTTATTTAAAAACATACAATGCAAGATTTATTTGTGGCATGAAAACATTATTATATTATTAAATAAGTAATTTAATAAGTACTAATTCTATATTATATAATAAAACCAAAATGTCAGTTCACGTATTTTATACAATAGTTCAGTTATTTGTAGTACAGTAAGACATTGAGAAATCATTTACATTGAGAACATAATGTTTAATCTCAGGATGGTCAAAATTATTTTAATATTTTAAATTGAATGTTAATTTTGATGACAATCTGTCATAGCAACTTCTACTAATCAATCAAGGCCCCAATCAAAGTGTATATATATATATATATATAGTATGATAGAAAAAGGCCATAAACTCCTGTGAGTTTTATCGTTTAACCAAATTAGCAATGCTAATGCTAACATGACTCCTTTGCAGCAGTATGGCAGGCTGGTTTGAATTTAAAACAATTTCAGTGTGCCTTAATCTTAGATTTATCTCCATCACATTGCATTGTCAGTATAGTCAGATCAAATCACTTTGACAGCTCCACCAATCTCCACATACAGAAACTTTCAGAAAAAGCCTACCTGTAAAAGCCCACAGTCCAATTAATGCTAAAATGATTTTCGTATGCAAAAAGCCCTTTTAAAAACATCCAAGTGAAGCCCAGTGCCTCAAAATGTCAACATTTATTTAAATCTTCCATAAACCTTTTGTTTCAGCTGGCTTCTGCATACACATTCCGGCAGACTACATTGTGCAGTTACCCCAATTGTGGTAAAACCAACCAACCAAACCAATTCCCCCATATTCCCAGAGAAGTTTTATGTTGCTAACATTAGCATTCAGTCACCACTCTGAATAGCCCAATTCATTACCAGAACAATTGCTAAAACCTTTCTAAACCTGCTCAAACTGGTCACCGTGATTTTCATTAAGATTACATACCCCTTAAATACCCCTTCGTGCTCAGTGTTGTTTGAAAAGACCAGTTCAGTTCATTTTTATAGCTCACGACAATACTCTGCCATAAACCTCATCCACAAATCTGCTTTACCTTAACAAAGCGGTAGATGCAATCTGAGTCAGTTGAGTGATTTATTTTTATTTTTTTTTAAGGAATTCATTTAGCCTGTTTGTGTGAATGTTTTGTGTACATTAGCCTTAATGTTATCTCAGTGTTATTACAATAACTGAATATTAGTTAATTTTTACAGCTCACAGTAAATCATACTACATCCTAAACCACATCCAGATGTCTGATCTATCTTAATGAAAAGCTGGAGCAGTTTGATAATTATAAAGATATTTGTAGAAAAATGATTTAGGCTATTTGGGTGACTATTGAGTTCTTGTGTTTAGCCTCACAGCTGCATTTCTAAAATGAAGGACAGACAACTGGACACAAAAATGCCAAACTATACCTTTATGAGTGGAACAATGTCGCTTCAAGTGTTAATGTAGCTAATGCAGCTTCCTTTGGACACCACTTTACAATATGACTACCCTTATGATTGTTAATTAGGTTGTGGACAGTTTATAAATAATTAATAAGCAGTTATAACAGTTGTCATACATTGATGCAGGCCCACTATTTGGCAAGGTCTGGCTTTTCAATGGTAGTAGCATGTTAATAAATACCTGATGAAGTTGACAATTTAACATTCTGCCTGCGAAAGAGATAAGATAAACTCAGTAACCAGCAAGATCTGAGATAGTGAGCTTGCATCAATGTATGACAACTGTTATAACCTGTTTAAAACTGCTTATTAATGATTGATAAACTGTCTACAACCTGCTGAACAACCTGATTATTAATCTTTTATAAACCTTTCTAAGAGTATACTTATTGTAAAGTGTTACCTTCCAGTGTAGTCTCATAGCAGCCACCACTAATGCAGCTACCATGACAAACGTACACCACTATAATCAAGTTAGTGGTCATCTAGAGGACACAGATATCAAGATCATGCACCATGACACAGCATCACTATGGTTTTTAAAAGACAGAAATACAGCCAACGAGACTGTGGGCCAGATGCCGGGAGGACCTGACAACAATTGATTGAGCAAATGAAAGGATCACGCATTAATCTAATCCACTGCTTATGCAATTTAATCTCAAACTCATTCATCCTTCAAGGCATCTCATCCGGGCGATGGTATGCTAATTTAATTAATTTAATTTGATCCAATCAACACTTTCGCCATGGCCAAACTCTCCTCCACTGCCCACGAGATGCCAGTCCGACAAAAAATACACATTTTATTTATTTATTTATTTTATACCCATCCATCCATTTCTTATCCTTTTCTGGCTGCCCTCCAAAATGTCCCACAGCCCCACTGTGTTTACCTAATCTGTTGTGAATGGTGCCATCTTCTGGATCTCCAGATTTACCTGCTGTAAAAGGGATTTTCTTTTTTCCTTCAGCGAAATCGGCACTGGCGATGCAAACGTGGCACAGACGTGCTGACCCAAAGCCTCGCGTGATACAGGCTTTCGAGATGAATCCTAATCCTTAAGGAACCCCTCGACAATCTCAAACTAAATCCTCAATCAGAGTCTCCTGTTTCTTTCTTTTTTTAGTTGATTCTCATCCAACTGAGCTTCTTCTCGACAGACATGAGGAGGAAGAATGCAGGCCGGCCGCCAGAATGTTCCGTGGGGGCGACGTGTGGCACAAGCTGTGCTCCAATAGAGAGTTATAATAAATTGCTTCGATTCCCAAGAAACAGGTGGTGCTCTGCCTGCTGGAGCGCAACGAGCCATATTTACCTCTTCAGCCCGGCCCACTGACTGATATACACTGTGCTGAAGTCTGAAAGACCTCACAAGGTGTTTATGTGAGCACTAAGGGTCTTTATCTGATCAGTGAGGGTCTTTCTGCATCAGAGACACAGTTTAATATTAAGATAACAAACCAGATAGCAGTGAGAAGAATTTAGTTTTTTAAGTAAACAGTAGTAGATCTTTTGGGAACCAGTCAGAAGAATAGAGGTTTGGGTACAGATTCTCCAGTGCAATTTCTCTAGTGTTTTTTTTTTTTTAAATATGATTTCTCAGCATGCCCAGGGCTTAAGAGAGAGAAACAGACTACTCCGCAGCACTCTGTTTCTCTTTCTCTCTCTCTCTCTCTCCCCTTTCTCTCTGTCCATCTATCTAGCTGTATAGATAGAAATAGAGAGATAGATAAAGAGAAGCACATATTATGAAAATACATTAAATGAAAAACAAAAAAGACAAAAACAAACAAACCAACAATCAAAAAAATATATGTATTGATATTTTGAAATGTTACCATTTTTGCATTTTAAAAGTATTTGCTTCATTATACGTTCATTTATTTCTTCAAATAAAAAGAAAGTGTATTGAACATTAGTGGGACATTTAATGGTGCAATTTTGTCCTTGAATGAAAATGTACACGCGCAGTACATATTCCCTCCATTAACTTCAAGTGACACTGTAAAACCAGAGGAGATGAAGGGCAGGTGGAAGCAGGACACTTGTCTGATCTTTTACTACAGTCAATGAAGAACAGAGCAGAAAACCGCAAGAGCAAAGAAACAAACATCAAAACTGGAATCAAAGAAGGAGCACCAGACAGTCCAACGCTGAACTGAATGACAGCAAAGGAAGGAAAAGAGTAGACAGGGTGAAGAGAACGATACAGCCCAGAGACTGGAAAACAAATATGCAATGAAACACCCCAACAGAAAGAAGAGAACACACATGGAACAGACTAGAAGCACCTGGTAGAAAGACAAGAGGATGAGGCCTTAGACTAGACACAGGTAAGGCAGATAACAGATGCAGGAATAGAGCAAAAAGAAAGATCATATAAAAAACAACAAAAACACACTTACTGAGACACACTTCAAGGTAAAGTAGATAAAGGCAAAGCAAAGAGGAAATCTATGATTAAATTCATAAATCACCACTTTTCCTCTCCAAAAACAACAATGTTGTTTTACCAATTTGTGCAATGGCTAAGCTAGGGTAGGAGTAGGGTTAGCTTTTAGCTTGACAGAGGGACAGTTGGACAGGTGTAGGATAGTATTTTGCACCATCAAGGTGATTTCAAGACCGACCTCCGCTTACCAGAGCTCCTCCATCATGGCCCTGCAGGAAGCCAGCGAGGCTTATACTTGGTGGGTGTAACATCCCCAGTCTGCAGCCACTGGAGGTCGCTGCTACCCCAGGACTAAAAGAGGGGACTCTTGGGTTGACTGGGGGCGTGGCCTCATCCTGAGCTCAGCTGGCCAGGATGAGGCACTCATTAATATATCAGGTGTTTTGAGTTTAGGTTGTGTTTAAAAGCCTGTGTTGTCACTGTTCCTTTGTCTTTTCTCCAAGCTTCCGCAGAGCCAGGCCGCTGCAGAACAAGAGGGTCCTGTCCCCGCTCTAAGACGGCTGCAGCCTCCAGTGCTGGCTCCTCGCTGCCTGCAGTGACCCCCAGTGCCGGCTCCTCACCCGCAGCGACCCCCAGTGCCAGACCCTCACCTGCAGCGACCCCCAGTGCCAGCCCCTCGCCTGCAGCAGGCTCCCGTCCCAGCTCCTGCTCCTTTTCCTGAGGCCCCAGCTCCTGCTCCTCTTCCAGAGGCCCCAGCTCCTGCTCCCGTTCCAGAAGCCCCTGTTCCTGGGGCCTCACCCTGGACATTATTGGGAAAGGGCCTTGAGTGGACCCCGGCCCCAGAGGGGTTTTTGTTTCATGCCCTCTCTCCCTTCTTCCCCTTTGTTTTTTTTCCTGTTTTGGCTGTTGGCCTGTTGTTGAGCGCCTTCGGGGGGCGGTAACATCACCAGTCTATGGCCACTGGAGGTCGCTGCTACCCCAGGACTAAAAGAGGGTTGACTGGGGGCGTGGCCTCATCCTGAGCTCAGCTGGCCAGGATGAGGCACTCATTATTATATCAAGTGTTTTTAGTTTAGGTTGTGTTTGAAAGCCTGTGTTGCCGTTGTTGCTTTGTCTGTTCTCCCTCACACCTACCCTGGGCTTGGTTTATAGAAATCGTAGTCATAGTTTTGTGTTTTCTGACCTCCGTGCCTTGCTTTGGTGTTTGAGTTTAATAAAGAAACAACAACATGGAGAAAGAAGTCTGCATTTGTGCCTCATGCCTGAGCCTGCCAAGCCTACATGTGACAGAGGGTCTGTTCAGTGAGGCTTACTGGATGGGTCTGCTTCAGCGAGGTGGGTGTGTTTGAGGATACAAACCTGTGCGCCATCCACTCCGAGAGAGTCACCATCATGCCTAAAGATACTCAGCTGGCCCACTGTACCTGTGGAGAGCAGCTCAAACTAACTGCGCTTAATGTCCCCAATACTTCGGTTATCACACACAAGGTTCTTGCCATAGACATCCTGAGGGAACCACAACCTACTGACTGTTTTAAAAAACGTCTTAAGACATTTCTTTTTAATAAAACCTTTGGTTTCCCCTCTTAGATGTTTTCTATATTTATTGTTTAATAATCCTTCTATTTTTAATGCCTGCCTTGTTTTCTTGTTTCTAACCTGTAGCCCTTTGAGATCTTGTGATGATAAGTACACTATAAATAAAATGTATTATTATTATTATTATTATTATTATTATTGTTAAATCTTGACTCACCTGTTCAAAATAGCTAATTCAACATAATGTTCTCCACTCTACCATTTTATTTTGTATTATTTTATGTAGTTTCTGAAATTGTCTGCTCTTATGCTTGTTCTTTTTATCATTGTGTTGTGTACAGTGTCCTTGAGTGTTTTGAAAGGCGCTTTTCAAATAAAATGTATTATTATTATTATAAAAAATGAGGGGTGGCTTTAGACTTTTGCACAGTACTGTATATGTTGAGGAAAGGGGCATCCCAGTACTTCCCAAAATATTGTGAATACATATATAATGACACTTCATTTAAATATATATAGACTTTAATGTGGAAATTAGCTGACTTTTATGCACCTGACTTTCATGTCTTGATTTAATGAGTAAAATATGAACATTCTGAGAAGCTGTAGCACTAATTATGAGGAGTTTCTGACAATGTAGCCAGAAAATGTACAAAGTGTGTAACTCCCAGGCAACACAGCTGAGCCAGTGCACACACACACACACACACACACACACACACAAGCAGATGAAGGAAGGGACTCATAAACTTTGTATCACCAGAAGACCTATAAGTTGCATCTATATGGTATATGTTACTAAAGAAATGGTCACTAAGTGAAGGTATGAGGTACAAAGTGAGCTTAATGTGTCCTCAAATCTATAGTATTTGGGTCCAGTTAAGAATACAGTGGTACCTTTATTGCAGTTAAATGATTCGCTTCTTGCGTTAATGTCCTTGTCTCCATTGCCTATAAAGGTTTAGAGACTACTTTACTGGTTAACTTAACACGCGTCCGGCTTTTCCACTCCTCAAAGCAAGCCCAAGGTTGCTATAGTAACACACCATTTAGAGCTGACCTTCTCTGTAGTTCGCTAACGCAAACATAACACACGGCCTTGTGGAAAGGGATTAAAAACAAAAGCTCTAATAAATAAATAACGTATTATTTAAATAAACAAATGAACGAATAAATAAAGCATTCCTCTTCATCCCTTTATTGCAAGGCATTGTTTTTCAAGGAGCAACAAACTGCTTAGCACAAAGCCATGCCGTGTTTGGCTTTTATTTCTTTGTGTTGCATGTGATTCATCATCATCTTTTTTTTTTAAATCTGATTGCACTTTTTATTGTTCATGTTTTAATCTGATTGCAGTTTTAATTTGTTGGTTTTTTAAATCTGATTGCGCTCTCATTAGATGATTCATTCTCTCTGACTATTTGCTGTAAGTGTGGTCTATTCAGCCATGCCGTCAGTTATGGATCACCGGTTGAAGGGATGCTTTGGAGATACCATTGTAGTGCTGTTTTCCATGAGAGAAATGGATCTCAGTCACAACCTCCACTTTCATAACTTTCATAAACATAAACTGCAACATGTGTAGTGAATAGATTTCGCCCTGCTTGACACCTGCATATACTTTTTTTACATTCTTTCAACTTTCTTGGTTTTCTGGATGAATATCCATTGGCAGGGAACTGGTGCTCCATGTGCGAATCAAGTTACCATGGCAGTTTCCTTTTGAGGAACTGAGTGTGAGTTCAAGTTGCTTGTTAATATACCCCTAAAAATAAAGGTACCAAAAAGGACTCCTTAGGAGTGCCCTGAAGAAACCTTTTCTGAATGGCTTCCTTACATAAAAAATGATCTGAAGATTCAAAGAAGTCTGAAAAAACCTCCACAAACAGGCACTGGTTTGGTATGAAAAGTAGAGGGACAGGGACAAGCTCTTATCAATGACCCTCTTTAACATTTTACTCCATAGTCCTACAAAATCCTGTAGTTTCATCCTGACGTACATGGCAAGCTGAGAATGCAGCTCACACTATTTTTCACATAAATGTCCTCTAAATAAAGTTTATTTATTTAATTAATAGAATAAATACAGTGGCTGGTTGTATTAACTCATGCAATACTGAAAAAGGAACAAATTTGCTCAGCAAATGTAACAGTAAAGGGTTGTAGAGCATTGCAGGTTCACAAACACAAGTGTGGGAGACGGCACAGTGGACAGGACCAGTACCAGCACCTGGAGACCGGTGAGCTAGAGCTCCTTGTGCGCATGGTTCTGGTGCTGCCCATGTGGTGCCTCTCTCTGATCGACACGCTTCTCCTCAACCTAATGCTGGCTGCTCCTGGCCTTCACACTGTGCCATTCAAGGCTGTATCTTTCAAAAAAGGGTGTGGACAAAATGGGCCAAAAAGTGTTAGAGACACGCTCCCATCATCCCCAGCATAAATAATGCCTATGGACCCACATAATGTAAAGGTTTCACACACTTTCATTCTAACATTCCTACAACCATATGCCTGAGCCAAGAACTATTTAGGAACCTCCATCTTTAACTCTTTTCACTGGCACAAGGAACCGCATCATACCACAAACAAACGTTTTTCCATTACAAATAATGTGACCCGTACTTGCGCCAAACCTGAAGTGCTCGATGGCAGGGCCAAAAGTGGGCCACAACTAAGCAGACTGCTTCACTACTTTCACAACAGACTTAGAAAGAGGCCTTTTTTTAACTGTCCACACTGGAGATGCAAACTAACAACAGAGAAGTTGATGAAATACAAGCCCAGCACTCTATTTGGGGTAGAGGTAGCTCAGTGGGTAGGATACTTGCCTCCAGACCAAAAGGTCATGGGTTCAAATCCTACCTTCAGCACACCACCACTGGGTCTATGAACCATAAATTGCTCCAGGGAGACTGTCCCCTGTAGTTAGGGAATGAAAGTCGCTTTGCATAAAAAAAGTGTCTGCTAAATGCCATAAATGTATATATTTGGGCTTAATATACATTTCATTGTGAGTTTTTAACACTGTGAGAAATGTGAAGGGGCACCAAGACATCGCTAAGTTAGATGGGCTTAGGTTTTCATCGTATGGCTAAAAAATGCTGAGAAAGACATATAAAATTCAAACGAGAATATAAGAAATAAAAGACCTCAATAACAAAAGTGGCTCTGACAGACAAACTTTCCATGGATGGCGTTTTGGGACAACTACTGTGGGGAGAGAATTGCATAACCAGCACGTTAGAAAGACCATTACCAGGCTGAGATGCACTAGAAAATCAAAGCATGCTGCAAGTTCCATGCCATTGCAGGATGGTTTAAGTACAACATGGTTCCAGTATACCTGTGGAAAAGTGCCTTTTTGACAGCAGTAGTCAGCAAATGTTACAAAAGTGGTGAATTTCACAGTATTTAATTATAATTTAACAAGAATGTAGTCACTCACTCTCATCCACTGTAAATACTGGAAGTTTATATCCACCCTTGTGCGACTTTGCTCCTGTCTGAGGGCTAATCCTGACCAGAGCCCTCTCCACAGGTACGCATCAGTGGCAAACACCCATAATGACCTTCTCCACATTCAAACCGGCTTACTGTGTGCCATGAAGTCCATTAAGCTCACTAACATGAAGCTTCTCTCCGTCGTATCTGATGCTCCAGCGACCAGGTGAAGCTCCTGTTGTCCAGAACCCTCCTTACCAGGGAAATGACAAGTGAGTGGCAGTTTGGGTGGTATTGCGTTCCACATCAGGAAAGCTTTGCTGAAGGAATGTTTGCAGCAGGCAATTGAATCAGACAGCCTGTCCACCGCTGTGGGGCTGTTGTCCTGCCTCTTGCTTACTTCGCCTGGACATGTTGCAATACACCTACAGGGGCACAGATGCAATCTTAAGAATTTCAAAACATTGCTACCTTTGTGCAAAAGATATACAATCAGGCAAGAACTGTTTAAATAGTACAATTTCCTAAATGTCCTACATTTTCCTACATGTCCTACATGTGCTTCTGAGACAACACTTAACCTGCATTACAAAAGTCCTACATTCTATTTCTTATGGATTTCTTTACACCTGGCCATTCTTCATAATATTTCTGTAGGTTTTATGCACCAGCTATAATTTATTTGGGTATGATTTTCAACCTCTCCTCACACTTTAAAATTCTTCCTGTACCTTTAACACCGATATACATAAGCGGGCTCTGCAGAGGTGGATATCTGCAAATGGGTTTTTTGTGACATGAAAATCTTTTTTAACAGCTTCATTTTTCTATATGCGGACAAGAAGGTGATAAGAACAATATTAACCCTTTTTCAGTCTTTACAGGCTCATTTTCATGAAAGTAGTAAGTTATGTTGGATCCTTGCAAACTCACCAGCGGCAGTCTTGTGGAGTCCTGAGTATTTCTAGAACTGAAGCTTGTCTTTCATTGTTTAAAGCAGTACATGTTGTCATATAACTGGGAGAAAATAGCAGGAAAGTTTTTATGTGAAAGGTGAGAACCACCTCTTCAATATGAACAAACCAAGAGACAGATATCAAAACAACCCAGAGATGATCATTACTTATTGGTTGCTTATGTCATCAGATTAGTCTATAAGAAAAATAATGTCATACTCCTACATTGTTACCTAAATGAGGAAGTAATCCACACCCTCCCTTTGATTTAGTCACCCTGTTTCTCTGAAATTCTAATGACAGGACTGAGGTTAGGATGGCCGGAATTACTTTAAATCTACCCAAATGTAGTATTAGACAGTAAAATGACTCACTGAAGTGTCAGGCCTGAACAGGGTTAAGCAAACGGGCAGGTGCTCCAACCCATGGGGTGATGGTGGTGATCGATAAAATCTTTGTCTGTGGTGGAGGATGGTACTGTGGCCAAAGGAGCAGATGCTGATAATGTGAAATTATTTCACAGGTTCTGTGAGTGAAACATGTTCACTCTTTATTAGTCTCAACAGATGGAGTGTTAGCTTGTCAAAGTCCGTCATCTGACCCCTCTGTGGATTTTTTTTGCCCCTTACTTACTTTAACATTCAACATATTCAACAAAACAGCAGCTGAGTTGTGAAAGAGCTGTCAGATATTTGTAAACATGTGTTCCCAGTATGCCAGTATGCTTCAGTAAAGAGTAACCGTGAACCACCAACAGGGTCATGGGCATCCAGGCCTGTCTGGTCCAATCCCACGGAAAAGCTGCTGTAGCACAAACTGCTGAAAAGTTCATGCTGCTTTGATAGAGAGGTGTCAGAACACATATGGGGTTGCGTAGCTGCAGAATGGTCAGAGTGTCCATGCCGCTCCGACAATGAACAGAAGAGCTTCAGAACTCGAACTGAAGAAGGTGGTTTAATCAGATTCATCTTGGTTCCTTCTGTGTATCATGTGAATGGCCATATGTGAGAGTGTGTGTGTGTGTGTGTGTGTGTGTATGTGACTTCCGTGGAAAAAAGTGCCATCAGAATCCATTATGTGAAGAAGGCAGTGATGCTCTGGGCGATGCTTTACCGGAAGACATTGGGTCCCGCATTCATGTGTATGTTCCTTTGACATAGACCATCTAAATAAACATTACTGCAGACCAGTTCACTCCTTCATGAAGATTGTCTTCCCTAATGGCAGTGGCTTCTTTCTGCAGGTCCGGCCATCCTCCAGTCATTATTTAGGAACGATTTAAGGAACATGACGAAGAGTTCAAGGTGTTGCCTTGCCTGCTAAATTCCCTGTTTCTCAATCAGCTTGACAATCTGTGGGATCTGATGAACAAACTAGTGCATTTCATGGAGGCTCCATGTTACAACTTACAGGACTTAAGGGATCCACTGGCAGCATTTTGGTGCAGACACCACCAGAGGTCATGTGAAGTCCAAGCCTTGACAGGTCAAGGTTTCATTGTATGTAATGTAATGTTTAGCTTTGAATCTCTATAAAGAATAAGAACAGAAATGTTACTTTTATGTTTGAATTGCTGTACGTAGGCTATAGCCTCCTAAATTGCCCCCTCCCATTTTTGCCCCTAAACAAATGCTATTAAACGCCAAAGACTGAGGATAAAAAAGAAAAATCTCCAAGTGTTCCTTACATAACCTTCCCCTCAGCTACAGGCATATGCAAAGTGATTCCATTACAGTCATCTGAAGAGGCCTCAGTTACATAAGTGTTATTTAAGTGATTATTGACAAAGCATTTTGTCGGCCGCATCGCAACACCTACGCCATGCATTCTGATGGCTCTTCATCACCAAAGAACGGAGGCGACACATATTTATCTGTTTATCCGTCTGATTAATGTCATAGAGGCGCTGCCTGTAACCCCTCCATTCCCCCCCACCCCCACCCACTAACTGGTTTCATCCATTCCATCCATTTAAATGAGTTAATCTTCTCAGGTTTGGAATCAATCAATTAGCACAACAATGGGAAATATCTAACACGGCTGTCCTGCAGTTTCTAACACCGCAGAACAGCCAATAGAAATCTTTCTGCGAGTGTACATCTTAAATGGTGCAAGCACAGGGAGGATCAATGGCCTTTGATTAATAGTTAAAGACTCTCCTGTCAGTGTTGCCTTCAACAAGTTGGAGATAAAATCAGAATCTATTGACATCCTCTAATAAAAATGTAAATTTCAACCCCTTCACTTTCTAGGACGCTGCTGGCAAGCACTTCAGATCATAACCTTGTGAACAGCCATGACTCTTTCAAAAAGCAAACTTTATCTAGCATATCTGCAGCTATAAAGGACGTGTATCCTTTGCCAGCAACACACAGAAACACTCCACATTGGTCAAAAGGGACTTAAAGAACAGGGGATGCAATTTTGAAGAGGGCATGCTGAGAAAAACAAACAAATACTACATCTTGGCATCATAAATGTAGACAATGGATCTAATATTCCTTATTATGGGATTATTAACTCAGCTTATTTTGAGATGTTTCTTTTTTATTTCAATACTTTTATCCAGTGAAATACCCTGAAGGCACTGGGTAATATGTTTTATAGATTCAAGGAATGAAGCTTACATAAAAGAACATAAAAATGAGATTTTATATATATATGCAATTGATTGGACTTCCACCAGCACTGGGAGGGTGAAGGACAACACATGCTTCCTCTGAATCATCTGAAGCTCCACCACATCTTCTCAAACTTGCTACCTTTAGTTAACTGGATGGTGTGACATGCTTGGAGGAGAACCCTAACCACCAGTTCTGTTATCAGTTCTATCAGCTAAAAGCCCCCCCATGCTGGTTAGTATAGTTCTGAGTGATGAGAAGAGAATAGGGTCATCCTCCCCGCCAAGAGAGAGTGAAGTCATCTGTGCTTTCTTGGACTGCGGGTCATGAATGGCTGCAACACCATCTGGAATCGAACTCTGTATCTTTTAATGAAAGTTGAGACATTGTGTTCATTCTTCCCAGTATACATACCCCTATGGCCAGCAGTTTGCCATTGTTTGTTCTATAGCCATGATTTTCAGTGCAATCTCCTATTTTGTATGCAAATGCCTAAATTTGTGCAATTTTTGTTTCCCTTTAGCTTGGCATTTCTACACAAAGGTTTCCATTCTACAAATAACGCAGTATAAGATTTTGTTGAGCCAGGGAGTTGGGCATTGTCAGATTGACAGTATTCTATCATGGCACTGTGGGGCACCAATTTGGGCGATTCATATTTCAGTTTTGCCGCCCTTCCTAAAGTACCAGCCTTGGTGACTGTCTAGTTCACCTTCATGGATGCGTTGGTCCTGTCGCTAGCTGAACAAAAAGGTTACTGACTCCCATTCCTTCCCATGTCACAAGGCCATTACATCCCCTCTCATAATTAAAAGTCATAGCATGGGCCCATCAAAAGAGTCCGGAATTAATTCCAGTGGACTGTCAAGTTTGCCATTTATTCTCCAAAAGGCTCTTGTTGTCTGGCGCAGAGCCATCTATTCTATGCGAGAGGCTGTTCTCTTCAGTGGCAGCCTTGACCTTTCACTAATTGTTTGATAGCACAACAGCTTAGCTCTAATGAGCTGGGGGTACAGGCTGGCCAAGGGGGAGCCTGGGTCAGCATGCATTCAGGGGCCAGACAGGCATGCTAGCATATGGGAATTTCTGCAGATTAGCTGCATTTATGTAGCAACCAATTAAGGAAGCTTCCAATTACGTACCAAAATTCCATCTGCTGTGCGTTCTAATGCAGTCATTTATTGTTGACGTTGATTAAATAATAGAAATTGATAACGACATCCTCCTAATGGAATTAACTACAGCTCTGAGGGCTTCAACCATCAAACTTAGTCAAATACTGGCAAAAAATATACTTTCATACATATTTATAGAAATATGTCATCCTGATATAATGAAACAAGGCCATGAGATCTCAACAAACCCTTGTTGGTTGCTAATGCATTAAGAAGAAAAAAAAACCCTTTTGTTATATTTTGGATTGACCAATGACTCGCTCTTTGGAACATAATTAGCCATGGATGTGGAGGCTTGACTCTATGAAAGGAAATTGCTCACTTAGGGTTTTGATTGTTTTCTTATTCATGATATTCCTGCATTGTAGTTTGTGCCCTTTAACTGATGCCAGCTCTGCCTCCCAACTAAATAAAGCACCCTGGCATTCCTAAATCATTGCTGTGCGAATTTGCTCAAGTTCATTAGCTAGCGGTGCAGTTTCTATTAAAAGACCTGTCCTGACCCTGCAGCTGGGAGTTTGCACCTGCATACCTCTACTGCCAAAAAGGAGAAAGTCCTCCTCTAGCATACTGTGCACATTACTGAAGGAAAAATAAAAAAAAAAGTGACTTTCACATCTCATGTGAATAACTGTTATTTTACAACCAAAGTGCTTTTTGGGAGAGATTAAAAGCAGCCAGACTGGGGAAGGGCAGAGGTTTGAGGTCTCTGGACTTTTTATAGGCTGTAAATACTTGGTGGGGTACCTTTATACTTGTACTTGTTCTTATACCTGTTCTAAACTTGTTCTAAACCCCTAAAACAATACATTTACATTTCATATAAGATTAAAAATAACTACAAAAAATATAAATAATAAGTAAAGAATTAGCTGAATTGTTGCTGTGTTGTTAAATGTTCTGTTGGGACATAGACATTGTTTCCCAGTTCACAACATCGGTGCTGTCAAAATCTGATACCTGTCGATTGTGTTCTTCAAGTCTATTTTGCACCTTTCAAAACTATTCATATAAATAATTCAAAAACATTTGCCTTGCAACTCATGTAGTGTACTAACAATGTAAGAAAAGTGGCAAAATATTGTAAAGCACATTGGATGACCTTTGAGTGTAATAATGGGCTACATCAATAAACAATTATAATATGCACGGAGCTTACCAGTGCTAAAATGTTTGTCTCCAACCCCAAGAACATTTTTTGGCCATGCCCCCCACTCTCACACCCACCCAGTGTTCCTCCAAGAGCTGGCAGGTGCTCTAGGCAAAATGGAATTCAGGTTTTGTCTACGGGGGTGAAGAATAGGAGAAGAAAAGAGCCAGTTCTTCCCATCTGAAGCAGTTGCAGTTAAAAGCTACAATATTAGGAAAACGTCACTGAGACATGGTTCCTAATATTAATTTCATAATTTATGATTATTTAAAGTTCTCGCACAAATGGATGGCCTAGTGGTTAGGACGTTAGCAGTGCAATCAGATGGTTGTGGGTTCGAATCCCAACTGCTAGCCTCATCACTGAGGTACCCTTGAGCAAAGTACCATCCCCACAGTGCTCCCCGGGCATTGGTGGCAGCCCCCTGCTTCACTTGGTGAATGGGTTAAATGCAGAGAAAGACTGTGCTGAGCTGTGTTCACATGCGACTATAAGGGTTAGTACGTAAATAAATAAATACATTTCTAAGGCGTCTCTGCTTCAGCAGCTGCATGCAAATTAGTGCAGTTTGTTCTGAGACAAGGCAACAGTTATGCCTGGTGTGAATTTATTGTTAAACTAAACCTGCAATAATTTATTTATTGTGTAACATTTTCATAAATGACCAATGACTTTTCCGTCCAAAAGTCTATGCTGATGAAATTCAACGCGGTTACACTTTTTTTGCCTAACCAAACTAACAAACTATAAAATAAATATTCAGTTTATTCAATTTATTCATGTTGCATGTATGCACAGATGTCACCTTCTTTTAGCATTGGACTACTTTGTAAAAAGTCAAGGCTATTATGCTTTGACTGTTTAATACCAAAATGGTTTATGTAATGTTTTATTATAAACTTTTCTTTTCTGGTTTCTCATACATTTTCTAGGATATAATATTAATAATACTGATATTTACCGCAGGAGAATGGGGTGAACAATAGATGCCATATATTCTAAATACTTTTTGATAGTTTTGTAAAGACGACTTACAGTACATTTTGCAAATTATACTTTATCAACTTAAATATACATGTGTTTGCATGTAAAAACACATTTTCAGTGATGTATTGTATGGCGCTACATGATTGTAATCTAATATGGATAGCGGTAAGCCACAATTAGAAATTATTTTAAACTAAAGTTCATTAAAATGAACAAACTTAATAAAAACGTAATTTACGTTTTATAATTTTGTAAAACAGAGCAGTTAGTTATAAGTGGATCAGAATTCACTGAACACTGAAATTCCATTGATTTACTAAACAATCTGGAAGCAAAATACATATTTCTGTTTTGCCTTTATTGATCTCTTGTGGGAAATGTAGTTTGTGCTTAATTAAATAATCTACTCTAATTGCTAGACTAGTGTAAACTAATTGCTCTGTTGTTCCAAGCACATTTACCAAGACCAAGTTAATCCAGGTCTTTAAAAGTATGGGTCAAATCCATTGCCATTTAACATCCTGGCACACACACCTTGTTTTCCTACTTGTTTTCATGACATATATGTACTCACATCTCACTACCGAACCCTCTCTCCACCTTTCATATTGAAAAGGAAATAAAAAGACAAACACGAAGCGGAGTTCGACATGCTGCTTTCCATTTCTGGGTAATACCGGACAAATGTGTTTTATTGCTTCGGAGTAACGGCGCTTTATGTTTTGAGATGGCTTTTCGAATAAAAGATGCAATAGCAGCGCTGTCATATCCCTTATTTACCCGCCGCTTCAAACATGGGCAGGGAAAGCGGTGCAGCCTCCTAACCTCCATGTCATTTTCTCTCAGTCTGCTTTCACATTCAGCCAGTCGGAATGTGCGAGGGGGCCACTGTGTGGAGATATGAGGATGAATAATTGACACATCTGGAGCTTCATTCAGTATGCCGGGCACAGAGGTTTGGCTCATCACCCGCCAGCGAGGGGAGAATCTCTCTTCATCACCCCCAGAGATGAGGATCAAAGGTGCCCCATGCAGATCAACTGCAGCCGGGCATGTTTTATTAATCAAAGCTGGCCATTTATAGAGTTACACCTTCGGCTGGGCTGGCCGAGCAAGTGGGCGGCAGGCTGAGCAGGGGACGGAGGGCACCTAATTTGTCTTTGGAGATCCTAATTTGCATCTGCCTCGCACCTGGTACAGTAAGAACGGCCTAGCCTGGACTGGAACAGCATCTGACAGCATAGATAAGCACACTGCCTCTGGTCTTCTGATGGGACAAGGACAATCATGGATTTAGAGGTCAGCGCTAAGACTTTTGCTTTACTCAGCTCTGAACCTGAATTTAGAACAATTCGAGTCCAGCCTCGCAAAGTTTTGGAACCATTTGCGACAAAATTACAGTCCCACGAAATGATATGCTGACCTGACAGTAGCCCAGCAGGATTCTCATCAGTTGTAGAACAGTAGTGATCTGTTCAAAGCCATCTTTAACCCCACAAAATTATATCCTAACTGATCTCCGAAACAAACATTCTGTCAAAATCAGCTAAAAATCAGCTAAACATCAAAAATATTCAGTCCAAACTAGCTACAGACAAATAATATCCTGTCAATATTCCACTCCAAATCTGCCGTATATCTACTTAATTCTGTCTGTACAGATATATACCAACTATAACTACTTTCTACTTTCTACTTTCGTTATATACTAAAAATTATTATGTCCTAATGAGCTATATTACAATTTAGAGGCCAATCCTAAGGCTTTGGCTTTATTCAGGTCTGAACCCAAATGTAGAATAATTATAGCCTCACAAAGTTACACGCTGACCTAACAGTAGCCCAGCAGAATTCTGCCCAATTGTAGAGCAGTAATATTCTGTTCAAAGTCATCTGTAGCCCTAAAGGATTTCCTTACCCAGTTGCAGGCTGATGGAATTATGTTGGAACTCCTAATTTAGCCAAACAAAATTCTCTCTGACCGAAGCCCAACAATATTCTTGTCTAAATTAACTTTATACCAATAGTAATGTCCAAATCAGACAAATGCCAACAATATTTTGTCAAAATCAGCTCTATGTCAACAATATTCAGCCCTAATCAGCTATTTACCAGCAATATTCCGTCCTAATCAGCTATAAATCAACATTATTCTGTCCAAATCCGCTGTGTATCTAAACATTTCTGTCTAAATCAGCTATATACCAAGAATATTCTGTCCACATCAGCTACACAGAAAAAGTATTCTGTATAAATCAATTTTATACCAACAAAATCCTGCCTGAATATTCTATAAATCCACAAAAATCTGTCTAAAACAGCTATCTACCAACTATGTTCTGTCTAAATCAGCCATATGCCAAAAAGTATTATGTCCAAATGAGCTATATGAACAAAATTTTGTCTGAAACCAAATACAGCCTGACAGAATTCTGTCCAAGCAAATTCTGCCTGAATTTTACTGTAGCTCTATAAAATTCTGTGCCCTATATAATTCTGTGTGAGCCCGACTGTTGCATGATAAATCCCAGCCTGTAGCCCAGCGAAGTTCTTCCTGAACTGATCTGCAACCTGATGAAATTCTGTTTGAACCTGACCACAACCAACCAGGGGGTAAGAAAAAACGTCTTAATGATAGAACCTCCTAATGAAAGCACATGCTGACTTGTTACCAAGCGACAGTTATAATTATCAGCTATGCAGAATGAAGTCTAAATGACATTTTTAGAGAAATGTGTTACATTTATGGCATTTGGCAGAAGCTCGTAGCCAGAGCGACATTCAAAAACACGTCCCTCAAACCAGTAAATCCACACAGTTGCCAGCAGACTAATGGTACTTTTCCATAGGTCTACAGGAACCGTGCTGTACCTAAACTATACTATGATGGCCCAGAACTTGCTGCACTCTTTGATTTTCCTGCGTTTCTCAGTCTGGTACGGGCATTTCTGATGCCCTAGCAGCTCAGTTCTCTCCCCACAGTTTATAGTCAGTCGTCCCAAAACCTGTCCAAGTTTTCCTCTCAAAGCTGTTGTGGTTATTGTGGTCATTTATTATTGATAGACTTTTATGGTTTATAGTTCCCATCGTTGGTTGGCCATGTGACAAATACCTAACTCAGCTAACTTGTGAGTGATGGTCTAGTTAACCTTTTCGTTTCTCACAGTGTTAAAGATACTTTTGTTAGCGCCATAGAAAACTCCCACTGAAATGTATCTTTAGCCCAAATAGACAGTCATGCTTGTACTTTGTTGACTTTCCAGTTGGTAATTTGTGTCTCTATCGTTCGTTTTTGTGCGTGTACAGTAAAAAAACAAACAAACAATGGCCTCTTTCCATGCTGTGATAACATTTCCTACAAGTAGAAAGCAGTGATGCAGTCAGCTCAGCTGTGACCTGGGATTGGCCCTGCTGTTGAGCAGCTCAGGTACGGCTCAGGTTTAGGTCGCTTCATTTGTGTAGGAAAGCATTTGTTTGAAATATGGCACAGCTCTTTGTGCCTGTGGAAAAGTGCCTTAAGATAACAAGTTAGTACTCCACCAGGACCGGACCTCAGATCACACAGAGAGGATACAGGACACTGTTTTTAATATTTTAGTGAGTATAGTGCATGAGAGTGTAGTTATTTGCTCATTGAAGAAGTGGGTCTTCAGTCATTGTCTGATAACAATGAGTTGTGACCCATGGTCTGATCATTGCTGACAGGTAAGAAGGAGCTGGACAACCTTTAGCTTTGTAGAAGAACCTCATGGTTTTAAATGTAACGCAGCACCACAGAAACCCAGTGAGGGCTTCACAGTAGTGGTGTTGGAGAAGTTTGTTGTATTGAAGACTGTTGTGTTCTGGATTAGTTTTTGAGGACTGAAGGCCTTTCAGAGGAAGGCAGTGGTCCAGTCTTGAGATGACAAAGGAATTGAGCAAGTATCTGAGTAGCGTCAGTGGTAAGGAACCGATGAATACTGACAAGTGACTAGATTTGTATTCTTCAGGCAGTGCTTTTGAATAACATTCCAGAAGTTTCATGTAAACCTTACATCCACTTTGGTAGGCAATATCATGGCTAACTACAGCACCCCTGTAGCAAAACAACTCTTTATACGGAAGTTCCCCCAGAGGTGTCAGACGTCATATTAAGCTTTGCTTGGTGTTCCTATTTCACATAGAACCAAAGTTACTGTAATTTAGAATATGTGTAATAATATTAACCACTACTGGGGTTTGAATAATGGCATCAGATACAAATGCACAAAAAAAAACCCAAAAATGCCCAAGTTTCTTTTATTTTAGGTTTTAGAAACAAATGGAAGAAATACAAGATCTTTGAACCCAGAAAAAACCTTTCAGATTGTCTTTGCCCACAAGTGGATGGGGAAAACCCACAGAGGGAGTGGGGTCCTGGAGAGCAGCCGAGCGGCAGCACGCCGAGCGAAAGAACAGCAAACAGCAAGTACGTAGGAGAGCAAACTCCAGTTTTAGACTGTTTAACACAGTTCACATTTGTTGAAATCAGATTTTACAAATACACTCTGAGTTCTCAGGGTTAAGGTAATAAAAGTAGACAAAAAACCCACCAAATTCATTAAAAGGCCATGGGAACTCAAATGAGAAACTGATGTCCAAACCTGACCATACCTTCTGTGAATAGTCAGTCCCTGTTGGTTTTAGACAAATATTTGAAGCTCTAATCTACACTCAGGTGTGAAAATGGGTCAGTTGCAGGTCCATCCCAACACATTACACGAACTGGTGTTTTCACTCATTTGCATGCTTTTATGAAATACTTATCATGAAATGATCTATGGACAACAGTAAAGAGATGCTTTATGGGTACTTTTAGCTCCATGGCTTTATTGCAATAAAGCTTAACTAGCATGGACATAAAATGAGGTCTCGGATACGCTGTTCTTATGTGTTTTGTTTTCTTTTTGACCTTTGAAATGTGGGCCCCACATAAACACCACATATTTGTCAAACCCAAGCAAATATTATTGTGAGCAGCTCTGGCTAGGATAACAACCCAACAGTTGCTTTAATAGCTTCTTCTGTAATGTAATTTACCTCGGAGACCTAGCTGGCTCACAAAGCCAGGGCCAGTGCCAGCTACTGCCCGGATACACCTGCTGCCGAGGGCCAAGATGAATAGGCGAGCCGGTCCGTGCTGTGGTAGAAAAAAAACCAAAGGGCTCTATTTTCCAACTCTGTAATGACTCCCTTTGATATCATTATGATCATTTACTGCTTTCCGATCCCATTAGTTTTTGAGACTTCTTCCTGTTGGCTAGCTGTAAATGATGCCCCATATCCATAGCCTCGTCTTGTCCGATATTTCCCCAGCCTTTTATTTTTGCCCCAAATCGGTTTTGCAGTGATAGTTTCACCTCACTTAGAATATCAATTTAAACCAAACACCTCCGAGCGCGTCATTATGAGTGGAGAAAAGTTTGCGCCGTGCTGGAAATCATCAGCACGCTGCCTCTTGCCATTGTTCACAAGGACTAATGATCACAGCTGCACACAAAAAAGCACAGACTTGCTAAAGGATGCTTGGTTGCCTCTCAAGCCTAGACAGCCTCTTCAATGAATGGGGTCAACTGAAGTGGGGACATCCAAAGATAGCGTGCCCGGGCACCATCTGAGAGGAGCATTAGAGCTTGGAAGAGTGAGAGTGTGTGTCTGTCTGTGTGTGTTTCATAATGAACTACGCTAATAATCTTGAGCATGAGTGGTGCCCACCAGAAATACCTGCCCATTGGTTTAAACAGCAAACTAAACTAAACTGGTGTGCAGACGCTTAGGGTAGCCAATATGAAATAAAAACAACAGCAAAAACGTGCAAGAAATGCATGCAATTAGTTTAGCAAATTTCAAATTTGTTCATTGATGTTTTAAAACTCATTTCAGCAACTAGTGTTGGAAAGAGATTATTTAGTTGCTCAAACATCTAAACAATGGTTCTACTGTCAGGAGCTCATGAGTTCAATCCTTATTCATGCGTAAGAGCTTTTTCTGGGAGGGTGGGACAGCCCTCCCTCCCTCCCTCCCTCCCTCCCTCTCCCCCATCACTCAGCATGATGCTAGCCAACAGGGCCTCTTTTCTCCAAAGTAACAGAGTTGGTGGTTAGTGTTCTCCTCCAAGCGTGCTGAGCCGTTAACTGATGCTGCATTACCAGGAGTTCCGAAAGTAACGAAAGCACATACTAGCCTTAATCCTCCTAGCTTGATGTCACTCTAGCTTGATGTGCTAGGTCCTAGTTGGCAGGTGCAATTGAATATAACCAAATTGGAGAGAAAACTGGGCATACAAAAAAGAAATTATTACATTCCAATGACTGGCATGTTTAAAAATCCTAAAACTGTGCCAGTTAAAATATTTGAAAATCATTATGGATTGTAGTTCAGTAAAATAGGTGTATTTGTTTCAGTTGGTAAGCTTTAGCTTTTTTCAAGTCGACTAGTCGGTCAGGATAGTTGACTCCCTGCAGTGTTAGCGTTAGCCATGTTAGCTAGCGTTAGCATGCTAGCTAGCGGTGCCGTGTCAGATGGCCT
>JBBPCY010000082.1:7722752-7736431 GCA_037974405.1 Brachyalestes nurse
ATATTGGGCGCCTAGAAGAACAGCCTGGTCTGCACAAATACGGCCCAGGCTATGCCTTCAGGAGCAGCTGCACGAGGAGATAACTCTGGAGAAAGTCGAGGAAGGTAGTTTGGTAATAGGATTGCCTAAAGCTGAAGATGACATGAAGTGCAGGGCCCTGATAATCTTTACTCAAGTGCTCCCCTGCCTCTGTACTGTACTGCCTCTTTAGAACTTGCAAATGTGATTGCTACGTGTAGCTCGAGGTGCCATGACACTCATTGGGTGCCCTGATCCTAAAGTCAGCACCTTATCGAAGCATGGGCTACAGGCGAAGAAAGATGCATGAATGCATGGTGACTTGAGGACCACTGTAATGGACATGTGACCCGGAGATCATGATACACTGAATTTATACGTGAGGGTGTCTGTGTGTATGTGCATTAATGCACAATGCTACAGACATGGTTTGAGGTGGAACATATATTTCTCCAAGAATGTACAGCATTCAGGCTGTGCAACAAGTAATCTATCATGAGTTCGCGGATGCCCTCCAGCTAAAGGCCTCAGTAGAACTCTGATGTTGTGAGAAAGTGACAAACTATTTCTTTATGAGCCCAACATCCAAAGCTACAGTAAATGCTGGGTGTAAACATGCTCTGACATTTTATCCCACGTCCTAAAACATAAGGGTGCTGGAAAGGGTTCTTTGTGTGATGCCACAGAGGAACCATTTCTGCGTCCTGAAAGAATATTTAAATATACAGTGCCTATAAGTGCAAGCTTTTAAATGTGGCCTATTTTAAAGTTTCAAGAACCTCTGCATCATGAAAGACCTCTTAAACTAGTTAAGAACCTTCACAAAATAGGCAACTTGTCACATACGGGCTGGGTACGCCCAGGCAAAAGGCACACACGCAGACTTCTTCCATACTTAAGGATACTTTATTTTCCAAATGTAAACAAAACTGGCACGAGGGCCGACAAGGCAAATACAAGAAGCCTGAACGAACACAAACCTTTAAGGGGAACATAATGGTGCACAGGCAAAGAACAGAACATAAAGCAGGCTTTTATCTTAAACCAAAACTCGAAACAGCTGCAACAAAACAATACACTAATCCCTGACCAGCCCAGTCCAGTCATAAGGCCACACCCCCAGTCAAGCTAAAAGTCCTTACACCATAGCAGCCTCTAGTGGCTGCTGACTGGGGGTGTAACACAACTCGTAAAGGTTCTTCATTAAAATGGATCTTCTGTGGCATCACTTAAAGAAACATCTGTGGCATTTATTACATTTATAAAATCATATGTTTCATTACAAATTTCCAGGTGTTCATAATTAAAAGTTACTCAACATTCTCAGGAAGAAAAGGTGCTAAACTGCCATTGGGATTGTACCCCTAACATTACTGGTGTGGTGCCCTCAAGTCTACATTATTCATGTTAACCTTTGGTTTAAAAAGGTTTGTGCATTGTATCCTATTACAACCTCCTATTCCACTCATGTTCATGGACACGATTCTGCGAGTCTGTTGTTTACATGTCCTGTGGATTGTAGTGCAGTTCTGCTTTAGTCCTCTAAATGGCAGTGACCACTAGAGGCACTAGGAGGAGAAGAGTAGCTGAAAAGAAGAGGGAAGCTGTCAAGGACATCCTACAGGTATCTCAAGATACATCCTGGAATCGCTTTGGTTTTTATAAATTTAATGTAAATGATTTCTTCTATTTTTCTTCTATATTTCTTCTATTAAAAATGAATTTAAGGTACAGAACCTAAACATGAATGCCTAAGTTCAATCGAACTAATTTATATATGCTCAACCCCATTTTTTAATTTAATTTAAATTATTACTTCTATTTTTGTGGGTGCCATAGCAGAGGAGCTATTGGTCAAATATTCAAGCGTTTTAAACAAAAAAAACCATTTTGTAGTCTTTGTAGTCCGTTTTCTGTTACAATTCAGTATCAGAATGTTTTGAAGAAGGCGAAAAAATGGAGTGAACCTTGGAACACACACTCCACACATGCAGTACTTTACAAAAAAGAAGGAAAAAACGCTTTGTTAACAGCGGGAACTTTCTCATTCAGGGTTATAAAGCACTGAATTATATGCTTCTGAAATACAAGAAAGTAAGTGGGGTCTAGGATGCTCGCCCTTTCATTGGTTTGGCTTAAATTCACTTCACAAGTTAATGCCTTTGGCCTGAGTCCCAGTGCACTAACACGGCAACCTCTGCTGGGATTTATACTGCATGCCGTGGTGCAGGAAGGCGTACAAGCCTCCCACTCTCTGCATCGCTAAAAAGAGCGTCCAGCCAGTCCTGCATTTGGAAGCAGACCAGTGAGGTGGCCAGCAGAAGCACAAAGAGATGGAAGAGCCAAGGACTGGGCAAACCTTCTAATTTTACAACTGGCTATCATGGGGTAACTAATCTGTGACATCATCATCACAGTAATAATAATAATAATAATAATAATAATAATAATAACAACAATAGGCCCTACAGTGGTGCAGTGGGTAGCACACCTCCAGGGTTGTGGGTTTGAATCTGGGCCCTGGTATGCAGAGATGTTCCTCTCGCAGTTGTGTGGCTTTCCTCCGGGGTCTCTGGTTTCTCCCACAGTCGAAAGACATGTGTGTCAGGTGAACTGGGGTTCTAAGTTGACTGTAGGTGTGAGTGTGTGAGTGTATGGTGTGTGTGTGCATCCTGTGGTGAGTCCCTGCCTCGTACCCTGGGATCCCGGTACCCACTACACTAGTAAGAAATAAGCAGTTACAGAAAATGAATGAACGAAGAATACTACTACTACTACTACTAATAGTAATAATAATAATAATAAATTATACTAATGTAATAATAAATAAAAAGATAGTGTATCATGTCTAGTTCTGCATTTTCCGTTATAGCTCATTTTATTGTTTATTATAGCTTACCATGTGAAATATCACTACTTATGCCAATATTACTAATCTACCACTAATCTCTATTATGTGCAATGATAGATTTATACCCCAGCATTTGTCTACTTAGCATAGTATATTTCTTATTGAGTTTTTATTGGAGGTATTTAGACTTTATATTTTATATAGTTCCTGTCTCTGTGTCACTGTGCGTCTGTGTAACTGTGCAGTTACATAAGCAATTTCCACCAGTATCAATAAAGTTTCTGATTCTGATAAAACAAGAAAAGAAATCATGTCCAAACTTTCCTTCCATATTAAAGTAGAAGAGGCAATATTATGAACTATATTCTTTGATTCTCTTTTTTGTCAAAAGCAAACCATTTTTTTTTACATATTTGCCACTTTTTTGCCACCATTTCTTAAATTTAATCTGAAGTGCAAACTCAAACCAATTGATGGAAAATTCTATGAATAACTGTGTAATATGAAATCTTACGAATCTGATCTGCCGATCAGTCTAGCAGCTGTTCATGGATAAAGAAAGAGAAGTCTGGCTGTGAGGTGACCTTGGTATGATATATTCAAGCGCCCCAGAGACAGCGAGACTGGCACCCACGACAGGAGTCCCAACGTCAGCAGGATTTTCTGCTCCGACGCCTTTTCGTCTGAGGTGCCCTCGCACTCTTGCAGCGAGTCATCAGAGACAGAGGCCAAGCTCCACATATGCTGCCCGTGAGCGAGCCGAAGCCAGCGGCTGGACAGAGGGAGAGGAGACCGGCGGGGGATGGAAGCCATGCAGAAAGAGATCAAGAACGGACGCTGCTGCCAAAAACAGAAACACAATTACTTTTCCCTCAGCTGCACTGACCCGGCACTCAGAGAGTTACCTATTGCTACACTGACTTCGAATATGGGATAGCACCAGGGATCAAATGAACATCTGAGGGCAGTTTTGGGCTTGCTCAGCTGAGGTCTTTTTCATTATAGAGGGACGAGCAAGACTGATTCTTGCGACAGATTTGGGGGATTGGCGCGCTAGTCTGAGCTCTATTATACACAAACTGTAGAAAATAAAAGATTTCTTGGCAAGTTACAGTGTAGGAGGTATAACTACTATTACTCCTTAAGAGCTTGTAAGAATATCCTTCAGCCTATTCCTATACATCATTTCTAGAATTGCCATTTTTTTGGACATTCAAAATGACCCGCTGCTGTCAAAATTTCTTGTGTAACAGATCAGCAGAAATGGAAATGGTCCAAAATGACTTAGAAAAACATCTTGTGAAAAGTTGGGAACGTTTTTTTTTTTCCCCATCTCTTATGAAGTTGCTATTTTAGAGATAGGAGATTCATTATCCACATTTAAGAAGCTTTCTCTTGCCAAGACATTCTTTTTGCATTGGAAAAGAAATATGGCCACGATACAATCCATCTGTGTTTTTTTTTTTCCTCCCTGAAAAATAGAGAAGTCGTCCGAAACGGAGACGCACTGTGGCTGAACAATGGAGAAAATAGTGCATTAAAAATCTACAGTATGAATATAGCCCCAGCCAGAGTTCATCTACTGACCCCACCAGTTCATCAAATACGCCACGGCACAGCATTCATAAAACATGCCTTCCAAATCCAGCTCCTGGCATGCCTCTTTGCCTCATAAATCACACGCTGTATATTTTATGACCAGACAGGTTAGAATTGTAATAAAGAAGAGTCAGCACTCAGATTTATGGTTCATTGTAATGTAGATGACGAAGTCGATGTAATTTCGGCTGGCACTGCGACTGGTTTGGGGGGAAGCGTAATAGCACCTTTATGCAGAGTCACTGCCACTTGTGCACAGCATTAACAAACAGCAAATTCTGGGGAATGAAAAAAAATAGTTAATGGTTCTCCAGCTTCTGCAGCCTTTGGTCATTAAAAAAAAATCTCCCTTCATAATTCTAAAAGGGATACTGCTTTGCAGATTTACTGTGGCCTTTCTTCCGTTGTCAAAAGGACAGTGCAATTGACACCAGTGGTCACATAAAGTTAACAGAATGACCACTTGAACTTCTCAATGATGAGGCAGACCAAAAACCTCCATAAGCTACTCTCTAACAAACTAAAAAACCCTGCTACTCAAAACTGATGAAATTCAATCGCATCCATTCCTGTTCTTTAAAAGCTGAAGGTTAAGTGGTCACCCTGTTAACATCCTTTGTCCTTTGGTGTTAATTCCTTTGTTCTTTGGACCATTGGAGTAAGGTCACAGTAAACCTGTAAAGCAATATCACCTATTTTTTAATTTTATAGGAAGAAAAATATCTTTTAGGTATATTTAACAGGATGGCCACTTGAACCTTAACTTTCCAGTGAACAGGTAGATTCTAAATTAACATTTAACAGATTCCAGACCTACATAAGCTATTCTCTAGCAAACTGGAAAGCCCTGCTGCTCAAAATTGATGAGATCCAATGGGACCCATTCCAGACCCTCGAGGAATGGGTCCCAAATGGGTTTATGGAATTAACAATGGTTTATAGAATTAACCTGAGGTCACATCTGCAGTACCAGATGACCACTTGAACTTCAACCTCTCAGTGTACAGGCAGTTTACAAATAAATGGTCAACAGATTCCAGACCAAAGACCTACATAAACTTTTCCGCAAAAGACATAAACCCTGAAAGCCCTACAATTCAAAATTGGTAAACGCATCTGGGCCCCATTTCTGAGCCTTGAGGAAGTCCAGGTTTGCACATTGGTTGAAGGGAATCTGGCATAATTGTACAAGAGTTTACAGCAGTGGGTCTAATCTAGAAACATCCCTTAGTACAGACATTCATAATAAAGTGAAGTCAAGCTCAGACCCCTGACACAGCCCTCTATTGTGACAATGATCAATGCAAAGTGACCAGAAAGATCAATGGACTTTGAGGGCTGATGAACCGCAATCAATAGCAGCAGGTTTGCTGGCACTTTGCTTTTACCATAGCTGGTTGCTTCAGAAGCAGCCCAAACTCGTGCTGTGCAAGTCATCAAGAGAGTAGACAGAGGTGGATGAGATACTGTTGTGCTCCTACAGAGATGCTTGGTATTGGGTCAAATGATACCAAGGCTGTTTATTATTTATTGTATTAAAACCTTCATAAAATTCCTCATGTTTTTACTTGCAAAACCATTTTATACTATATTGATCCCAGAGGAAATTACTTGACTCTGCATTACTTGAGTCAGTGGACTGCCGACAACGAGAGCAGTGTGTGGGGACAGTAAGTTGCTCAAGGGTTCCTTGGTGGTGCCATTGGCAGATGTGGAATTCGAACCCACAGCCTTCTGATTGCAATGCCCTAACCAGCAGCCCAGTGTTTCTTTGAGGCTATAGTAAGTGAAACAATTCAAAGAATATGTCATCATGCTTTGCCAGTTGGATGTTGGTGGTCTGGCAGATAGGGTGTTGCTCCTGTGATCAGAAGGACGTGGGTTTGAATCCCAAGACTGCTAGTGGCACCACTTGAGCAAGGTACCATGCCCACACACTGCTCCTCCACGGCTGCCATTGCTTCACTCAGCTGAATGCAGAGACCTATTTCATATTGTTCAAGCTGTGGCGTGTTCATGTGACAAAAATTGCTGCTTTCTTTTACTTTACAGTTTTAAGATAATCTTCGTCGGCAATATGTATACCGTCTTTCCTAATTCTTCACTTTTTCGTGACCGACTTCCAGGGAGGCAAATGTTCGAAGACGCGTCATGAGTGCTGACTTGTTCTGTGTGGCGTGTGGTGCCAATTACTTTCTATATCAGCTACACCACATCATTTACCTGGCCTCGTCCTCAGCCCCAAATGATGAAACTGTCCTGCAAACCCATCTCTACAGGAGAACACCCAAAAATTCGCTCATCTCCACGCAAGTGGCACATTTTAGCACTGGTTGACAGAGACCCATTGGAAAGTGAAATTGCACATAATTACTCCTGCAGAATTAGTCATCAAGCCAGCTATGGACATGGACATCAGCAGTTTCAACCCAAGGAAAGGGGAAAAAGGCAAGGACAGCAAGACAGCTGCATACACCACCACACTTTAAACACCGTAAAGAGCTGACACAAAGAGTTGCCGTCTGAAAAAGTGCACCGCTCAAGGCCAGTGTAGGCAAAATGCAAAATGACCTGGATTTCCATTGTGACCTCTTCATACACAATTTGCAGGGATATGGCTGAAGAAAGAAGAGAAGGCATGAGGCAACTTGAGAAAAAAAAAAAAACAGACTCAAACCTCCACTAGCCAACAGTTGTTTACCTCTCTGATCTACTGAGAGGTCAGTATTGCAGCTTGGGTCTTAATTGCAAACAACGAAGAAAAAAAACTGCTGCCATGTTGCAATCAGCTTGAAACTCTTTTGCTTTTCGCAATAACATTCTCTGATGTTTATGTTTACAACAGAGCAACAAAGTCTTTTCACATACAGGTACCAGCACATTACAAATACTTGCCGTGCACCAAAAGCGTTTTATGACACAGGTCAACAAAAAAAAACATTTTTCGTAATAATCAGAAACCAAAACACACTTTTCTAAACCAGTTTTTCATGCTGATTTCAGATCTTTCAGTTTTTTTCAGTCCCATCAACTTTTTGAATTATGAGTAATATTAGATTTGCAATAGACTTGCATGCGGTTTTTATCAAATTCTCTGTACAATTCTTCAACACATCGGCTGCCCTCACATAAACCTGAACTGTGAACTGACTCAGCCAGTCTTGCACTTGATACATCCCTCTTTTATGATGCACATGCAGCTACATGCAAAAAACACTTCCATGGTGTATTTGTTCTTGGATACTGTCTCAGAGTTTCTGTATTTTTATACATATTGACAGTATATTTGTTTATTTTTGAACCACTGCAGATCTTTTGCTGATCTAAAGTACACAGTTACATTCCAGCTTTCCTCCTGACTGCTGATGCAACACTTTCTAGATGTTAAAAAAAATTACCCTGTACTAAAATGCACAGCCTTGTACCAAATACACAATTTTATTTCAAGGATACTGTCTTGTTCTTTGTACACTGTCTCAGAGTTTCTGCATTTTCATTTTCGTACATTTTTTTTTTCATTTTTTAACCACTGCTGATATGACAGAGTTCGACTTGGCTTGAGCAGTGACACTGACAGAGTAGTGATAGTGTGGTGTGGTGCTGGTATAAGGTCCTCACACAAGTCAGTATCAGTTCAAGAATGGCCCATCACCCAAAAAAGCCCAACCAAGAGTAGCAACTGACCACTGATGAAAGTCTAGAGGATGGCTCACACAAACTGTGCAGACAGATGGGCCACAGTCACTGACTGTACACCAGCATGATGGAGCTTATAGGGAGCGGTTGATATGGTTTCATTCAGTCTTTCTTTTACTGAAATCTGATCTTCGGACCTATGAGCTATTTCTTTTGAATTCCTCTGTTAACTTAAAACACAGATATTCATACCTGATTGCCAGAGACAACCTGAGAAAAGTTGTGGCTCCATTCATTGTACAATTTTGGTAGAGATAGAGAGAATTCAATCTCAACCCCTCACTTCAAATCCACCGCTCTGAATTATTCTCCGAAGGCATGCTGTTATGACTGTGGCTTGGCTGCAGAATGGCTGGATGGCTTTTCCCCCATACAGAGTTCTCAATAACCCCTGACTGTCATCCATCTTGTGTTAGGCTCATCTCTTAGCTACTGGCGCTGTGTTTGAGAGCTTCCACTGACCGTGGCTAATGCTTCTCTCACAGGGGAGCTGCAGAATCTCCTCTTTTGACCCAGTATTGATCACACTGTCATTTCCGATAGTTAGTACTGTTGACGTCCCATGTTTAAAAACAAGAGAGCCTGTAGACATTAGCGCTCATGCTAGTTCCTGTTATAACTAGCGCTCTTTTCCTTTCTATAGTTTTTCCAAGTCACAAATATAGTGCTAGTTATTTTTTAGCTTTAATTAGCATTGTTTAAGTGTGTATGATGTCAAACGAAAGATATAATTGAGCTGCAATGGACTGGTCCATTTGAAAGTAAGATTAACACACATGCTAGTTCGTTGATGGCTGGACGTAATATTAAATGCGAAGGATACAAAATTACCCCAGTAAATTGAACATCATAGCCTCAGATTTGAATGCCTGTTCAAATCAAACTAACAATAAACAAAATAAAAAATATCTTATCTGAACATCCGTTACATGGACCTACTAGTCAAGGGTGACCTTTTTAAAAGCGAAGGATTCTAGGAGTGGGAGGTAAGTACTTTTCTCTTGGAAAATACCCGATCATGACTTTCTAAATTTACATTGGACCATAGCAGACTCCATTCACCAGCATGTCCTGCTATTAAGTATTGACTTTTTAGTACAGATTAAATATTTAAATGTTCTATAAAACAACAAACATGCATTATTTTATGCCACCCCAACTCTGGCTCACCTATTTTCACTTACTTTATCATGACCAAGCTTAAAATTATTAGGCAGCAAGCTAAGCATAACAAAGTCATCTCATTATAACCTCAATTACAAGATCTGACCTGAAATAGAAATCAATCTTCTTCTGCCTTTTGTGCATCCTGATAGGAAACTGCAATAAAACACCAAGTTATTCACACTTTAACTTGCTAGCTAGTCGTGACAATGCTACTCAACTCTATAAAACCAAATGCCATTAGTTAGCTTTACAACTGGCTGGCTAGCTGGCTTTTATTAGGGATGACTAACGTCTAGCCACCTCATATAGGATAATGTTAGCAATTGTTAGCAATGTTACAACACTGTTACAGTAAAAGTTACATTGCTACACAGCCTAATGCAGTATAATTTCATATCTCACATTCTTGGAGATGGAGATTCAGAAGCACTTGTCTCACAAATGTAATGGCAGTTACTTTAATAGACTGGTTCTGAGTCTTGACTGTGATTGGTTAGTGGGAAGTTTGGTCAATCTAACTTGACCTGCAGACTCCAGGATGGCAGAGCAGGGCTAAAAATAAAAAGTACACCAATCCTGAGCGTGTTTTACTTCATGTAACCCATCACAAGTCACTACTAGACTACATGTACAAACAACCAGGGCTAGAGGTTAATTAGCCCTGTCTTAACCAAATCATATTCTTCTAACAATTTCTTGGTGGCTCTGTTGTATGTAGGTCCACAGTTGTCCAAAATAATCAACTTGTCATTTGTCAACATGCACCTCCGCTTTATAAATCTTCAATCCTTTAAAAGGATTGAGGATTTAAACCTACTTGCAGTCTTACCTTTTTTATTTCAGACTTTTCTGAGAAAAAAATGCAACAGGTGTTTTTGAAGTATATATTGTATTATTCCTGTCGAAAAAGTGTAAAAAAGGCAGTAGCATGAAATATATTTAACATTACAGTGAATGAAACAATCAGTGAACTATTTAAATTGTTATGCTGCATAAGCACATATGAAAATAGACCAATAGAAAGGTCCAAAACTAAAACATTTTCATCAGTGCACAATAAAGAGCCTTCTCTAAGGTTTGAGATACAACAATGTTCTTGACAGTGACAATGCGCGTAAATAAAAGGGTGCTACCAGTGATGCAGGATCAAACAATTCACGGTCAAAGTAGGTCTGACAGCAGAGTAAGTTGCTTTCCGCGGTCGCTTCATTTATTCAAAACATAATACGACAAATAAATAATTAATCTGACGAACCCAGGGAGAGATACCGGTAGGGGGCTAAACCATTGTAGCCCAAAATGTTTCTTTGGAAGTGTTTTATAATGCGCTCAGGAGAGTCAGCTTCAAAGCCTTTCCTCCCTCCCCACTGCCTGCTCGCCTGACTTCTGCATGTTAGTTATTCTAGCTGGGTTCAAGAGGGAAAGGTGACTGTGGAAGAGAAGGAAAGAAAAAAAAAACAACAAAACAAAAAAAAAAAAGTATAAAGTTCATATTGCTTCATGGTTTATTCATGCTCGGCAGTAACCGGGACAGATAAGTGGTGCTGTCGTTCTTGCATGGAAGTTTGTGGACGGGTTTTATAAATGAGGGCTAGCTTCTCTCCTTGGCTGTGTGCTTTGGGCTAGGCAGCCCGAGAACATGCTGGCTTGTGCTAAAAAAAAAGTTGAGGTGTCATTGTCCACAAGCTGAGCTCCACCTCTAAAGGTGGTTAAAACTAAGCATATTATCACTCACAAACTTACTGACCACTAAAGCATTATCAGTTAGAGGCTCTAGACCATCTGCTGAGGTTTGTGCTCACCATCCATTTTCATCAGTGTTCAGGACTGCTCTTGGCTGAACATTCCTGGACGGTGGACCACTCTCAACCCAGCAGTGACTCTGATATCATACAAGCACTAAAGTACCACTTTGTGCTGAGAAATGTCCACCATACCAAATAAAATCTTGTCAGTAATGGTCATGTGATGGTCCATGTATAGATTGAGTAGAGGGGTCTGAAACTGTGCAGCAAAAAAGGGACTGCTACAAATAAGGGGACTATAAAGTACATCTATGAGATGAAAACAATTGGCCAATGGTGTATATACAAGGTTGATTCTACAAGCTTACAACCCAATTATAATGTAAACTGCAGTATTTAAATCCACAGAATGACCAGGTAACAAATTCATAAGCCTAGATTAACATTTATAAAGCCTTATTCCGGCAGTCATTAGACTGTTTTGTTCAGTTTCACCTCAAAGAGTGTTATGCTGATTCACGAGCCTTTGTAAATGTTAATACAGGTTTATACCAGTTGTCGCAAAAAGCTTACCTAGCTGTCATGCAGCCTCACAAGCACTGGCCTACAGCTAAGCGACACCAAGCCAGTGCGTTAAGAGCTGCTAATTAGTAGAGGTGCGAATTATTGCATAATTCTCAAACAGTGGCAGCGAATTAGTCTGACATTGCATCCACATCAATTTGAGTTGGATGCTGATTGCTGAGCCCAAATACTCCAAGCACAGAATGCAATTTCATGCCAAAACGGTATCTGCTACAGAACATTGCTTATGAAGAAAGAACAGTGCTTTCAAAACCCCTGCTGTGCTATTCATTTGGTAGACCTCTCTCCTTACCTAACCTTCCCTTTCTCTCTCTCTCTCTCTCTCGCTGTAGAGGGTGCCTCCACTCTGCAGACTGCGGCGCTCAATCATGAGGCAACACTGCCCCCTCTCGTCATTTTTGTCACTGTGCATCTCTTTGGTAATGAATGCTTGTGGGTAAAAAAGAGGTGAGTGTGAATAAAGCAGACTGCTGTGAATGATCATATAATGACTATCTTATATAATCATGATCTTTTAATGGGAGACGCTTTATTGACTCTGGTTGACATGGTTGAACAGAAAAAGGTGGAGGGAAACGAAGAATGAGGGATGACTCCAAGCTGACAGTGAAACCCAGGAGATGACTTATTGTCAGGATGAGCTACATCCTCTGTTGCCTATTGTTCGATACACACAAGGGCTACAGTGTGAGGATCTGAGAGACAGTCTATTCCAGCAGAATCCCTTCCCGTGTCGAGGCGGAGGCATTAAGGACACGTCTTGTAAAGCCCGCCGAGACAAGAAATTCAACCTGAAAGGGCTTCTCGGAGAGGCGAGGAGACACGTTAAACACACAGGCACTCAACATAAAGCTGACATTAACGCTAATTCGAATCCTTTCGAGATGTCACGGAGAGCGGCCTTGGTTCGCGGGCAAGGCGTGCCGGCGAGCACGGGCCGCCGGATTTTTCACGCTCGCGTGTGTACAGTGATCGAGGGCAAAAGAGGAAAACTCATTACAAGGAGAGGACCTGGAGGCATGGCTGTAATCAAACCAGCTGGCTGACTGACTGACTGAGGGGGGGACTGAAAATACAGAACACACTCCATGCACGTGCTCCCCAGCATGTTGTGACATTTAACTATGCGCTGTGCTGACGTCCTGTCAAAGCACCGTCATTCTTGCCAGGTGGTCATGAAAGTGTTGACTGTAATGTTTTAGTAATACACTAAAGGGACACGGCCTTCAGAACAGCCACAACATTAACACCACTGACAGGTGAAGTGGATAACACTGATTATCTCATTACAGTAGAACCTGTCGAGGCAGAAGGTGAACAGTCAGTTCTTGAAGTTGATGCTGGAAGCAAAATGGGTGAGTGGAAAGATCTAAGGGCCAAACTGTGATGGCTGGGAGTCAGAGCTTCTCCAAACTGGCAGGCTTTGTGGTCAGTATCTACCATAAGTGGTCAAACGAAGGACGACTGGGGACCCAGAAACAGGTCATGGATGTTCAAGGTTCACTGACGCAGCAAAAAGTGCATGCTGCTCTGAGAGAAAGGTGTCAGAACCCACAGTGTAGAACCCCCTGATGCGCATGGGACTGGTCAGAGTGCCCTTGCTAACTCCTGTCCACCATTAAAAGCTCACCAAAACCACCACCAAAAAGCTGGACCTTGGACTGGTTGAAGAAGGTAGGCTAGTTCTTCTACATTATGTGGATGATCCTTCATGGAACAGTTCAGTGCACACAAAATTGCACATTTCTTCCTCACCTGCAGTTCTACAGGAACCTAAAATAACACAGGTCAACAAAATATTTCTTTTGTAATCATCAGAAACCAAAACACACTTTTCTAAACCAGTTTCCATGCTGATTTCAGATCTGCTTTCAGTGTTTTCAGTCAATTATGAGTAATATTAGATTTGCAATGGACTTGCATGCGGTTTTTATTGAACCGCAGGCACCAATCAAGTAACTGTTTCAATATTTTCAGTGTGAAGTCAGATAGACGCACACTGTGGCACAGATATAATG
>JBBPCY010000082.1:7736531-7753881 GCA_037974405.1 Brachyalestes nurse
ACTCTGTGTGGCCAGTCAAGTTCTTCCACACTGAACTCCTCCAGCCACGTCTTTATGGAGCTGCTTTGTGCACTGAGACACAGTCCTGCTGGAATAGAAAAGGTTCTCCTCTTCTGGAAGCATGTCTTGGTATACTAAAGCATTAAGATTCACTGTAAGTAAGGAACCACCTGAATTCAGTTAAGAAATATGCCCCATACTGTGGATGTAACTCATAGAGAACTATAGGTTCCTGAAGGAAGAACATGGTCTGCCAGCACAGGGCCACGATTAAGAACTCCTTGAGGAACCTTGTGATTTGGAGTGTGGTCTCCTGGGAGCAAAGGGATTGGAGTAACACCTGCTGGATCATCCAGAGAGGTGCAAGTGGACCAGTAGAGTGTGGTCTGAGTGTGTGAGTGTGTGTGTATGTGTGTATATGTGTGTTAGAGCCAGGCTGTGATGGCTTCGGCAGATTTCAAATGGAGCTTTTCATCAGGAAGAGCAGGCAGCAGGCTCAAAGCCAGAGCCTGGCAGGTCACAGAGAGGATAGGCATGATTTATGCATCTCAAGGCCCGGTGAGGTCCTTTATATTAGGACTGGGTTCGTTCACGAGTAATTGTTGCCTGTTGTGCACCTTTCAGAAGCACCTCTGCCTTTGTTCTCCAAAACTAGAAAGCAGTGGATGAAGCAGGTGGGGGGAGACCTCATACATACATAAGGCATAACCGTTTCATCCTCATGCACACAATCACACACACACACACACACACACACACACACTCACACACACAAAATAAATGGTTAGGCCTCATAAGGGCTAAAGGTTACCATGTGCATCATTCATTACCCACCAGCATTGCACTACAAACACAGGAAGATGCAATTCAGCATTAAGCCTCACCACGCAAGCAAGCAGGAACAACACTCAGACAAAATGATCTTCCCTTTTCAAGCTTAATTCATCACCATTGTGCCTTTGCAGACACCTTTTGATCAAGCGAATCATAGCACCGTGGAGCCGAACCTTTTGATGTGCTCTAAGGAGGGAAATAAAACCCCCTCATTAGCATTAGCATCTATTGGCTTAATCTCCTTCGCTTTTGTTGGATGTGAACGACGCAGAGCTCAAATAGTGCAACAACTTATTCGGTGACTATCAATGTGCTCTAATTATGGGAATGTAATTCTCGCACTCCGTGAATTTGCTGCCGTGTATGAATCGCTGTGACACTCGCGAAGGGCGTAATGAAATGAATCTTTAATGAATCCTTTATTGTTCTGCACTGTACAGTGGTTGGTGGGGAGGACCAGGCGAAGAGCGGCATGGGGCACATACCACCAGTCAAACTTTTTTACACAGGTGTTTATCCCATCCATTTATTTCATAAACTGCAGATTTTAAGTCTTGCTAAGGCATCAGAAATGTGTTGAGTGAACAACTGAAAACGAAAATATGCCAAATAAAACAAGTTTCCTTTATAAGACGATGCATTTCTGACCTCCTATGGTTGTGTGTTGACGCAGAGTCAAATTATAGACTGTCCTTCAACTTTAAATGCATTGTGTCTCACTTAGTGACAAATGTCCCACACACTAGTAAAGACAGAATTACATTTAGAGCTGCTAGCAGCTCTTAGAACTTCAAGAAGGTTCTTCCAGAACTGAAGTTAATTTCCCACCAGGACCCTCTTAGATCATTGAGAGAAGGACAAGGCAAGAAGGCCCTGATTCCTGGACAGGGTGGGCGAGAACAGTCGAAAGATATGCATGTCAAGTGGACTGGAGATGCAAAATTGCCCCCTATGTGCGCCTGTGTGGTTTATTTGTGATGGACTAGCAACCTGACAAACAATCAAAAAGAATAAATGAATGGTTGAACTAGACAGGTGTGAATTAGACAGGTGTGTCTTCCGTGGCCGTTTGAAGACAGTGAGGTGTCAGCAGTTCTATGGTCAAGGATTTTGGCTTAGGTGCCAAATCCGAGAAGATTCTTGATGTATGTCTTCAAGTTTTGAGACAAGGTGGGTCAAGCCAGACTGTGCTTGATGCTCTAAAGGTTGAACTGTGACCCCACAGCATCCTGCATCCTCACAAAATAATACACATATGGTGTATTGTGTATAAAATATTTCAGTACTGATTAATAGGAACAGAGGAGACAGAGGTGTTTTCTGCTGAGAAGGAATCTAAGTTGTCTTTGAATGTTGTTTCTGCTGAACCAGAGCTGCTTACTTCAAGCATGTATGTCTTTATCAAAGCTCTGCAAAAACAGGCCAGTAAATCATGTTTCAATGCAGCTACAACTCCCAAATATCAACAGGAAGCAAGTGAATTTCTATTCTTTTTTATTCTTTTTCAGCTTTCTATTGTCAAATTCAGGGGTGTCAAAATTATGGTCCTGGAGGGCCGGTGTCGAGTACAGTTTGATGCTTCCCCACCTTGAACACTTTTACTAAACCTGGCAGTTAACAGGAGGGCTAAACGAGGAGCATTGGAGCAGGAAATTCACCAAACTGTGCCCTCCAAGACCTCATTTGGGCTCCTCTGGTCAAATCGATTAACAGATGTAACTACTGCCTTCGGTTTTCCACTGTTCACAGCTGTACGAAAGATTTAAACTAGATATTGACTAAATTTCTCACAATATATTTTGAAAAGGCTTGTAGAGTCAGGTACAAAACTTTTCTTTTTATATACCAACAGCGATGAACCTAAAAATATGCCATTTTCTGGCTACTCATACGGGGAACATACTGTGAATGTATTTGTTAGCAAAGAATACTGACTGTGTTTTTAGAAAATATGAAATGAGAAATATGCAAATGTTGAAAACCTCAGTCCTGGTATGTATTATTTCTTAAACGACAGCAATCTGGAATGCAAGTTTGTAAGTACAGGCTTATGTTTATTTTAACTGTTTAACTGTTCACACTTAAAGCTTTATTATAAGATCAATGGAAGCCAGGCAGTGCTACAAGAGCATCAGGCACTTTGCCAGCTGATGCATCTGAGCTGCTGCTGCACATCTCCCGACGTACTTGGGCTCCTTTTTTCAGACAGAGACATTATGTCCGTGTGCATTATCCTCCAAATCCCTGTCTCTTTCTTTCTTTGAGGCGAATTATCTAGATGGCTGAAATCGCAGCAACGGCTTCATCCGCCCTGTGAAAGAGCCAGAGCGGTATTGTCAGGGCCTTTATGTATACACAGTCGTCGATACAAAGCTTGATAAGATCCAAACCTACATCCATGACGGTAACTACCCAGCGTCAGTGGATGGAAATAAATGGCTCCATTTCAGAGTGAACATGCTGGCTGCTCCACACCTTTTGATAAATGTCCTCATTTTTTGTTTTGTTGTTGTTGGTTGTTGTTTTTTTTTTTCTTACCACCTTTCATTTGGCAGGTCTGTCTCAGGGGCTGTAGGTGTATAGGTTCCGCCCCCCACCATGAGGACCTGGCACTGGACAACAGTGGCTGGCACCAGAAGGCCATTGTTCTCCATGTGAAAGCATGTAGACCCCACAGAGGGGCTTAGGTGTCTGAACGTGATTCAGAGGAATGTTCAAACATCGCCATCTGGGCTGCCGATTAAAGGCCCTCACAGCAAGAAGAGGTCCAAGAAAGCGTCCACCCAGGGTTTCGCTGTAATTGGGGCGAGCCAAAGCGCAGGTGAGAGCCGGTCAAGCCAGTCCTGTCCTAGTTTGTGACTGTGGGAGCATTCAGCTGTGAGTTAAAAAGATTAAAACAATGAAAATTGGCCAAAGGAGTTCTTCTGAACTGTTTGATGTAGTCAAACTTAATGTGTGAACTCATGTGTTTTGGTTTGAATTTGATTGTTATCAACCTGATATAACAGCATTATGCTTACAATTAATCTAGCAAAGTGTGGCCCAAACCTGACCTGGGCCCAAACCTGACCTGGCTTTGAGGCCTGACCTGGCCCGACTGCTGAACCCTCATAAACCAGCTGAAATGCACAGAAATGGATGATTATACTTAAGTCACTTTTCTATAAGTATACAGGAACTGTGCTGTACCTAAACCGTACTGTGGTGGCAGCGAAGTTGCAGCATGTTTTGATTTTCCAGTAGATCTCAGCCTGTTAATGGTGTTTCTGACACATCAGCAGTGCAATGGGGACGTAGAACCATAGACATCATTGTTCATTATGGATTTGGGCAAAGTCGTTCTGCCAGAGTCATTTTTTGGCATCGGGATCTTTTGTTTTCTCATAGTTTGCTTGTTTTTTTCAGCATTGTTTAGCCATGTAATGGATACCTACCCAAGTTGACATGTCTACGATGTTCCACTACTCCTTCACATTACTCACAGCATTAAATCCATCCACTGAAATTTATCCTCAGCCCAAAACAGACAGTAATGCTTGAACTTCATTGGCTTTCTAGTTGTTTGTTTGTATCGCCATTATGGGTTTTTTTGTATGCGGACAGTAAAAAAAAAGTGGCATCATTCCAAGTTTGTCTGTTGCCATGACAACATTTTGACCAATCAGAAAGCAGTGACATAGTCAGTTCAGCTGCAGCCCACTTTTGGCCCTGCCGTCAAGCAGGTACCAGTACGGTTCACGTACAAGTCACTTTATTTGTAATGGAAAATGTATTCACAGTACTGCATAGTTCCTTCTGCCAGTGGAAGAGCACTAATACTCTTTCACAGCTTGAGAGTGAGGGGCTGAAAGTGTCCTGCATAAACTGGTGTTTTGCATTTAAGTGTTTATTACAGCCGATCACAACCGAGAGAGATCACCATCCACCTTTTATGCATCCCTGTGATGCAGATCCTCTTGCTGCTCCTCACACAAACATGCATTTCAGGGGAATTTAACCAACCAGGGGACAATTCTACCTTTCCAACTTAATGCCATCTACTCAACGTCCATAGTTTCACTGAGGGGCTCATTCACACACTGTGGAGCTATTCCACATACAGCTAATGCTACACGAAAGAGAGAATACACAAGGGAGGGTCCATGCGTGAAAGGAAAGAAAGAGAGAAAATGAGTGAGAAGTGCAATATCTACCTGCACTGAATCCGAGCCAGATGATGTAAGTGCCCTCAAACCTGATATTTGGTTGCAGCCCATTGGGCTCAGGTCGACTCACAAAGTTTTCACAGATGCTCTCAAATACTTCTTCTCACTGTAGTTGTTACTTAATTATGAGATTTTATTGAGTTAAAGGAACCCTTTCATGACATAAAGGTTTTTTTCTTTGTGATGGAAAACCTGCTGTAGTAAAAAGGACTCTATATATTTTGTTTTATTTTGTTTTGTTTTGTTTGCACCAATTCGGACATTCAACGCAAAACATAAATAAATAGATCTCCTTATTCTTTAATACGATAAGTGCAATGTGTTAATGCGTTAAGTTTATTACGTGCAGAAATAAATGCCGCTTTCTACTGAGACACCCCCACAGGTTCAACATGCAGAGCGTCTATTCTGAAAGTAGTTTCATCTTTTTTTTTATTTTAGCTTTATCTAAATTAGCTCAGTACAGCTCTGGGTCTATTTCTGCTGAAGCACTGTCCACAGTTGCTCATCTGGTTACTTTCTTTGATTATACACAGACGCCTGACAATGATCCTCTACCCAAAAGAGTTTATTGCCAACAGTGAAAAGAGTTAAGACGCTTTTATTGGACTCTTTAGTTAATTGGGAACTGTTATAAAAGGAAAACAGAGAAGACTTAGCATGACTAATACAGTTTTGCTATTGTGGCAAAACACATTAACAGAGATTGACTACAAAACTCTGTTGGTGCACTTCACATCGGCCTTATCTAATGTAACCCCGTTGTCCTTTTTAACTGATGGCAGTTGAAAATGTACAAGTAATATTTTATAATACATAAGAGAGACACTGTAGCATTTCTGGAACGGATCATTCAAATTCTGAATGGAGAATTTGCTAATATGTGCAATATCTTTATTATGTGCAATAGTTTATTATTACCATGTTATTACTTATGTTACTACTCATGTCTTGTTTGTCACTACTTATGCAATAATCTTACAATGTGCAATATCACAACTTATATCTCTATTATGTGCAAAAACAGACTCAGTATAGAAAACAACTCCAAACAACTACTTCAGCAGTCATTTTATTTATTTAGCTCTAGTGTTTATACCCACGTCTCTTACTGACTACAGCATTTTATGTATATATTGTATTTAATATTTAGTACAATGTATTTTCCGAGTATCTTCTGGAGAGTTTTATTTTGTACAATATTTTAATTATTCTTGTCTTTGTGTCTCTGTGTGTCTGTGTTATTGTGGCGGTGAGCAGTTTCCTCCTGGATCAATAAAGTTTCCAGATTCTGATTCTGATACAATGACAGTATTCTCTCATGGCAGTGCTTAGAATGGTCCTTCAACTGAGTAATATTCTATCAGCAGTGGTCCTGTGGTCAGAAAATGATCAATGATAAACGAAGAACAGGAGTGTCGATATATTATGCAGGAAAAATGTCCTGTAGTCAGTCACTCTGCAGTTATGTATAGTTGATTTAGGTGATAGAAGAGCCTCATGAAGTTGACCAGTGAGCAGAAGCTGAATAGAGGTTTCTAATAAAGCGGTCAGGAAGGGTGCATGGTTCGAATAAATTATTAGATATGTACCTCAGCCAAAATATTAACACCGGCGACAGGTGAAGTGAGTAACACTTCCGATCTGGTTTCAGTGTCTCCTGTCGAGGGCTGTAATAAATTAGGTCGTGAGTGAACTGTCGGTTCTGGAAGCAGGAAAAAATGGCCAAGTGTAAAGATATGAGGACCAAACTGCAATGGCTAGACAACTGGATCAGAACATTTCCAAAACAGCAGGTCTTGTTTTCGGTTTTGAGTATGCAGTGGTCAGTACCTTACAAAAATGATCAAAGGAAGGCCAACCAGTGAACCGGCAAAACGATCATGCAAAGCTTTTTGATGCTCATGGGGAGTGAACACTAGGGCGTCTGGTCTGATCCCACAGCTGCTGTAGCACAAACTGTTGAAGAAGTTCAGCCTGGCTCAGATACAAAGGAGTCAGAACACACAGTGCATCATAGCTTATTGTTTATAGGGCTGCATAGCTGCAGGCTGGTCAGATTGCCCATGCTAACCCCTGTCGACTACCAAAAGCCCCTATAATGGACATCAGAACTGGAACATGGGCAGATGGAAGAAGGTTGCCTGGTCTGAGTAATCACATTTTCTTCTGCATCATGCGGACAGCCAGGTGTGTTTGTCTTGTTTCTGGGGTAGAAATGAACAGTGTGATGCTCTGGGTGATGATCTGCTGGGAAACTTTGGGTCCTGCATTCATGTGGATGTTACTTTGACGCCTAAACACAGCACTTCATGGAAAAGCTGTTCCCTAATGGCAGTTCCTCTTTCAACAGGATGATGCCCCCACTGCACTGTTCACTGTTCAAGAGGTGTTTGAGGTACATCACAAAGATTTTAAGGCATTGACTCAGGCTCCAGATTCCCAGATCTCTATTTAGTCGACCTGTGTGGCCATTATGACATTACTCTGTGTGTTTACTGTTGTTTCACTTATTGGCAATATTTTTTTTCCTATTATGAATAGATATTTTTTCCAACACTTTAATAATGGAACACTTCATAATAGAAAATGTTGAGGTACTAAATGGGCTCAGCAGTGTTTCTTTGATCTGTGTGGCAACACTGCAGTGATTTTCAGAGGCTTGCTCAAGAGTGCAGCAGTTGTTTTAGAGCACTGCGATAAAACAATGCACTAACAGACTGAGAAAGAGGCCGAATCCAATAAAGGCACAGGTGCCAAGCTTCTCTAGCCTTGTGGACCAGAATGCATGTCAGTCGTCTTCTCCAAGAGTGTGTGTAAGTCTCTGTTAACTTTCAATTTAATTGCGTTTGCATTTTTCAATAGAAAAGCAAGAGTGGATGGAAGTCAATGAAAATGTCATTAATGTTAAAGAAAATAAAGAGCATTCACAAATCAATCATTGAGAGTGGAGCATTTTATAGTGTTTGAGTAAGTTAAGGGTGTGTGGTGGGGGGGTGGTGATTAGCAGCAGCAATTTTGAATGCAAATTATGCGTCACAATTATGGGAAAAGTATTTATTTGGCATTTGTACGTTCTATGTTATTATAGAGATTATCGATTTTCGTAAATGTGTATTTCACTTAAAATATATTGAAATATGTTTTAAGATTGATTCTTCTAATTGTACTATTGCAAAAGAGAACAAAATAAGAATAGGGAAATAAAATAATTGTTATTAAAATGCCTCTAATGGGTTGCTATTTTCAGCTTTGGTGTAAGGAGTCTTCTTAATGCTTTAAGCTCTTCCTTTATTTCACTCATTTGACAGTTTTGTGATGTATTAATTAGTGTCCTCTACTGCGTCTCAGTAGGGCAGTGATACTGGAGACTTAAAAGACAGCAAATAATGGCCCAACTGTTTAAGCACTGGCCCTATTGTATTGAGGTCAGTCCTTGCCCATAGCCATCCATGGCTGGCAGTCCAAGGGCGCATCATTGGCCGTGATCTCTTTGGGAGGTTGGAATGGTTACTAACTTTAAAGCACTGAATTATTATTTCTAAAACATGTCTAAACTGGACCCTTCAAATCATTAAAATTTTTTGCTGCAAAAACAAAATCAACTAAGCAAAATATACTAAAAATAAAATTTGTGTTTGTGTCAAAGTGATTGTGTTTGGTCATTGATTCTTGTCCTTTGTCTGTTTTGTATTTAGGTTCCACTGTTCTCTATCTTGGTTGTCTGTCCACCCTCACAATATCCCTCATGATTTCTTTTTCCTTCCCCTTAATATTTGTGTTTGTTAAAGTTTTGGGCCTATGAGCCATTTTTTGTTGTTAGTTGTATAAATAAAACTTGTGCGAGAGATGGAACTCTGCGTCTGTGCCTCAGTCCCCATGGGGGATGTGACAGTTGGGCAGAAGCGCCCGAGAGAGTCGACATGTGGGGTCCATGGGGTCTGCGTTTCCACCTCCACCCCTCCTCCGCCTTTTGTGTGGGCCTGGTGGCCCTTTGGTGCCCCAGAGTGGCACCGTTGGGGGAAGGGTACTGTGACATTCCCGAGCAGCGACCACTAGAGGCTGCCATTGTTTAGTTGTTTAAAAGACTCTTAATTCAAAAAGTTCTGTTCATTCCCTTCATGTGTTCTGTCAGCTGTCCCGTGTTTGTGTTTAGTCATTGATTCTTGTCTTTTGTCTGTTTTGTATTTAGGTTCCACAGTTCTCTATCTTAGTTGTCTGTCCGCCCTCACAATATCCCTCATGATATCTTTCTCCTTCCCCTGAGCATGTTCTTGCTCTTAATAATTGTGTTTGTTAAAGTTTTGGGCCATTGAGACATTTTGTGTTCGTAGTTTTGTAAATAAAAGTTATCCAAGAGACGGAACTCCATGTCTGCGCCTCAGTCTCCATGGGGGGTTTGACAACTTGACTGTGGCTCAGATGATTGACTAAATTCCTATTTGCATCACCAACACATGGAAACAATTATCCCAGTCAGTCTTAGCTGAATGTAACTTTACCTCTGCCAGAAAATAAAAGCTTTCAAAAAGCAGTCTGTCAATCATCCTATAGCCTTATATGTCCACACAAACCTGATCACCTAATCATCTTTCCTCACCTGTCACTTTGAATTACTGTTTGCAAATAATAAAAATGTAAGAAATTACAAAATGACATAATGAAAGTACATTTGCATTCTGTTTGAGCTTTTATTTGAAAAACCAATGAGTGCTATAGAACGCAGATATGAAGGATGATTTCAATTAATTAATGAGGGTGATACTGTTGGGAAAAAGTGTGTGTGTGTGTGTGTGTGTGAGTGTGTGTGTGAGTGAGTGTGTGCAGGCAGGGCTTTGACATGACAAAAGAACAACGTGCTTTATAAATGACAGCCATATAAGCAGTTATAGAACTGTATAATGGTCCAAGGTCTCTGGCTCCACTTGACAATAACAATTTATCGGTTATTTTTCAACCGTACTGAACAAAAAAAGGGACAGAGAAATACAGAGAGAGAAAAGAGAGGAAAAAAAGAAAATGAGAGAAAGAGCCAGGATTGAGAAGACAGACAGAAAGAGAGAGACAGAGAGAGAGAGAGAGAGAGAGAGAGGGAGAGAGAGATACTGCCATTTTTATTTTAGATGGGCAACTTTTTCATACCAAATGATGCAAGAAGTGGAATGAATGTTCTTCATTGGTCGTTGGTTCCTAACAGGTGTTGGTTCCTGTTCTTGAAAACTTGCGTATATTCAATTGCACTGCAGTTAAAAAAACATGTCTGGAGAATAGTGTGAACATTTGGGTTATGCTTCATTTATGAACCTTCACTCTGCTGAGAGATCCCACCGCAGCATCACTGTATCCCTTAGAAGCCAAGAGTTTCATTGGTTTCTAATGTAAACAGGGCATTACATATGACCTGCACTGTTTCATTAACAATCTGTTGATTACACTAATTTATAAACATGCAACATCTGTGAGATCTGTACATTTGGTTTTTTTTTTCTCTCTTTTTTTGGATGTCAGTAATGTACTCTCAATCAAAACAAGGCCTCACAACGTCAATAACGTATTATTATTTAAGGTTTAAACTTTACAGTTTAATGATTTCCAAGTCATTCCATTTCGTCTGTCTCCTAAATCCTTGAATTACGTTTTATTCAGTTTTTACACCCCGAAGTTATTATTAATAATAACATTACATATTTTAAAAGTGTCATTTTGCACCTTTACTCTGAAGATTGTGCATCTCATGTCAATGTGTTTATATGTATTCTGAACAATGAAGGTACCTATATGTGTTCTTTGGAGCAATTCTATTGCTTCAAGTACAATGAATAATAAATACTATTCAAGTACTATAAATAATTCAGTAACTATTATAAATCATTCAGTATTGACTGTTGCCATAAAGCTGGCTAGCCCAGGTAGACAATGCACTCACAGGAGTTACTTGTGATACTTTATTTCAGGAGTTTTGATGGGAAATGCAAACAAACAAGACTCTTAGCACAGTGTAGCTTCTGATACTCAGCCAAACAGAAACAGATCCAGAATGAGGCGCTGCTTCACATGCACAGTCAGGACAGACACTGTTAGAGAAGCCATTCTGAAGAGGACGGCAGTGTCTTCAATGCTGGAGAGAGGCTGCCATGTGTATTTGTTCAAGGCTCAAGGTTATTTTATTGTCATCAGCAGCTGTGAACACAAACATATTGTGATGAAACGTTTCTCCATGGACCACAGAGAACATGCAGCAACAATAAATAAACACAACAAACGTAACCACAATGTATGTAACAGTGCGGTGTAAACAGGACGTAATCCTTCCAGAGGGACTAGTATTGCACCATAAGTATGATATTGTACAGGAGGCAGTCAGCAGCATTGAACAAAGTACAAGGAATGATGGAAACAATACAATAAAGACAATACAGCAGTGAAAATGGGATGTATATTTAAAACAATACAATAAGTAGACAATAGAGCAGCGTAACAGTCAAGTGTGAAAGGTATGTAAACCTTCCAGAATGAATAATATTGCACCTTACATATAATATTGCGCAAATGGCGGTTAGCAGCATAAAACCACATTGAGTAAGTGTAAATGATGGCTTATCAAGCCTATAAAGCATAAGGTGAGGTAATACTAAGATATATAAGTGGTTCATTTAGCACTTACTTTAAAGTGTTCAGCATCTGCCATAAATGATTTAGTATCTATTAAATAATCGTAAGTATTCTGTATCTACTAAATTAGTTTGTGTCTATTATGAAATATTCATTATCTGAACATCCATGTGTGAAAGATTTATTTGCAGGTGTAAAGAGCCTTCAAATAATGTAAATCTTCTATGCAAAATTAAAGGTTCCACCTAGAACCTTTACCTTATGTGGATGGTTTGTAAACTTTGAACTGTCCTTTGAATAGTTAATCAAGGAATCAAAAATTCTTTGTTCATGGTTTTGTGCAAAGAACCTTCATTAGCACTGTTGTTTTGAAGAGAGTGACGTGTATTTGACGTGTAGTAAGGTTTTCGGGAGGTGATGCCATTAAGGAACTACTTTTGATTCTCTATATAACCATCCAGTGATTTTTTTTTTTTAATGACATAAAATCCAATGTGTAGGTATGAAGAATCTCAGATGTCTGTTTAAACTAAATGAGCTGGGTTTTTTTTTTTTTTTCAGAAATTGTGCATCCAAGTCATTAAGGGTATATTGTGACGCTGTGAAGATTTAAAAATTTATTTCTTTTTTTATGCTTTTGAAAGATAAAAGATATTAATATTAGATTTTGGCCTCAGTATTAAAGAGTTAAGTCAGGTAGGGTTGTGGTCTTCATTACAGCTCTCCTTCATCAGGCTCCTGCAGCTGCAGCTGGCAAAGCCCAGAATAACCCACGGCCGCTCTGTAAGCTGAAGGTGAACACGCAGAAAGCCGTGGAAAGGGAAGCGTATCGAGGACACTGGTGCTCCCCTGGGCAGCCAGAGGGGAGTGCTACATCTCCCAGTGCCGGGTGGGAGCCGTGCAGCAGCGGGCGCGTCCTTGCCGTGGTGCATCAGCAGATTCTCAAACTCTTACTGTCATACACAAAAGTAAACTTCTAAAAATAACGGTTCTTATAGGGTTCCTGGGTGGAATAATGTATCAAGTAACATGTAATATGGACTTGAACTTTAAGTACAGTTTATTTTAAGCCTTTTTTTTTAATTCTGTTTATTCTTATTTATTTCCCATTTTAAGACACATTATTGAAAAACAAACAAACAAAAGAAAAAGAAGAAGAAAAAGAAGTTGAATTTAATAAGAAAATGTTTACAGCTACAATAGGGACTTTGGTTTTTCATTATAATCTATAATTCAATATCTGTTATGAATTACTCAGTATCTGCTTTGAATTACTCATTACTTAGAATGAATCATTTCTACTATGACTTGTTCAGTAACTACTCTGCATTATTCAGTACCTACTATGAATTATTCAGTAGCTAATAGCGATTCAGTAAGCACTATACATTATTCAGTGTCTTATGTACTATTCAGTATCTGTTGTGAATTATTCAGTAACTGCTATGAATTATTCAGGATCTGTCACAAATTATTCAGTATCCACGATGAATTATTCAGGATCCACTATGAATTATTCAGTACCAACAATGAATAATTCAGTATCAACGATGAATGATTCAGTATCCACTATGAATTATTCAGTATGTACTATAAATTATTCTGTATCTGCTTATAATTATTCAGTATCTTTATACATTATTCAGGGATTCTTTTGAACTATTCAGTAAACATTCATTTTGTATATATGAATTAATAAGAACTACAAACTGTTCAATAACTACTATACCTTATTTAGTATTATGAATCATATAGTAAATTACATAGGTCAACAAAAAAAAAAAAGTTTTGTAATCATCAGAAACCACAGCACACTTTTCTAAACCAGTTTTTCATGCTGATTTCAGATCTGCTTTCATTTTTTTTTCAGTCACATCAACTTTTTGAATTATGAGTAATATTAGATTTGCAATAGACTTGCATGCGGTTTTTATTAAACCACAGGCACCAATCAAGTAACTGTTTCAATATTTTCAGTGTGAAGTCAGACAGACGCACACTGTGGCATAGATATAATGATCAGTGTCAGTCAGATACCACTGTTTCAACCACAATATGTTAATACATACAATATAAATATTTACAATTTAATCATAGATGGGCTTTTTCTGCACATTTTCGTGCGGAATTTCTATTTATTTGATGTACTGAAAAAAATATATAATATTTGCTCTCAGTAGAGGGTGTGTACTTACTTTTTAAATTAACAAAACATGGACATTTGACCTGGAGGGACCAAACTTTTATGACTGAAGCATTAAGGGTCATTTCTGACTGTAGGGGTTATGCTACTAGGGTTATAAAATAGAAGTCTTATAAAAAAATAAATCCTTATATTCTAATTAAAACATGTATAATATGTTGAATGTGTATAAATTAATTTTAAAAGCTTTAAAATAAGCAAATACAAGTGCAATAGTTAAAAAAATAATAATATATTTAATTCTGCCTCCCTTTACAGAAGCAAGAGGAGTAAGAAATGGGAATTTAAAGGGAGAATATATACGAATATAAATATTAGCAACCGTAATAATCCCACAGTCACAGCAAAAGTGCTGTATAACATCATCACCTCATCATTAAAGTGTGTGTGTGTGTGTGTGTGTGTCTATTCTTCAGCTCCAACACACAGTAACTGATCTGATTCCTCCCCTTGAGCATAAATTAAACATACCAGTCTCTCTGAACTGAGGAGTGAAGACAGATATTAACATGCAGTTTTCTGTTCCACCTTAAATGGTGCAACACTAACGGTGCTTTTAAGGTGGAACAGAAAATTCCTCGCTGCACGAGCTCCATCGCCAGGACCCTCGTGCTCTTTAGAACCAGGTTAAAGCGTGCAGCTCACCCAGGGTCGGTCAGGCTGAGGAACCCTCACCATCTTCATCCTCAGGAACCCTCACCATCTCCACGCAGCTCCCAGCTTCAGCCTCTGCAGGGACTCAGTCTAACACGGACGACGAGCTCATCTCCTCCTGGACCAGGCTGGTTCTGGCCCTCTCCGTCCAAACCCAGGGAGGATTCAGTCATACAAACCAGAACCCGAGCTGCAGCGGCATCTCCATCACTGCAGGTTCTGCTCCAGCTCCATCACTGCAGGTCCCGCAGGTCTCCAGCATCAGGAGCTCCGGAGGCAGCGCGCCCCGTTTGTTCACCACGAGAACTGCAGGCTGTGACTGGAGAAACAGCCACTAAAACCTCAAAAGGTACTAAAATAAACCAAACCAGCCCAGCCACCTCTCTACATTACGACGGCGTATTAGGGCCATTGTAAAAAGAAAAACGGGCTTGGGGAGGGGGTAAAATTACGAGAAAAAAGTCAGAAATTCTGAGATTAATGTCATATTTGTGACAAAACTTGGATATTCTCTGATATTGTAAAGTCATACATTTTGCCAGAAAGAAAACTCCAAAATCCTCCGAGATGTAAGTAGTAACTTACATTTACGAGATAAAAAAAGACTTTAAAGTGGTAAATATACGAGAGAAAAAGCCACAGATTCTCTGAGATAAAAAAGTCGGACTTTATTGTGACTTTACAATATCAGAGAATATCCTAGTTTTTTTTTTCACGCAAATATGACATAAATATGACATGATGATTTTTTCTCGTAATGGCCATAATACGCCTCAAACTACATCTCCAAAATTATCACAATAATAATTAAAGTGATAGTCTACAAATGAACCTGGATACTGTTTAAATATCCTGTTCTAAAAATAAACCAAACCAACCCAGCCACCTCTTTACAAATTAATAATCATTATTAAAATAATAGTCTACAAATTATACTGTCCTACAGCCTGGTGGAAATGAATGCAAAAATAACCTAATTAACCCAACCACCTGTCTACATATCAATAATAATAATAATAAGAAGAAGAATGGATACTTTTTAAATATTCAAATCTAAGATATTTGTGGCTGTGGTATTTAGCATGTTGCTAACCCCTGACATACAGCCTCTTCGAAAATAAAACTAAAATACACAGAATTAACCCAACATCTCTATACATATGTAAAATGATCTACATATGCTTGTTTTTTATATTAAATATCCAAATCTAAAATAAACTTTTGTCAGTTAAACTCTCTGCTGTCTCTGAAGTGATTAGCATGTTGCTAACTCCTTAGACACCTAGAAAACTGCTTCAGAAAATACATCAAAGTAACCCACCAACTTCCAAATGTATTTAAATACATAATTACACACGACACGGGCTACTTTTCATTCGTAAAAGTTCAAATATATGGTACTGTTTTGGTTAGCAAAATTCTTTCTATGCTGTTATTAGCATGTTGCTAATCTATTAAAACCTCTTAAAAAACCAAAACCAAACCAACTGCACAAAAACAATCTTTGGCTCGAATTTAGTTTTCAATATTACTGTAAAATGTCTAACATTAGTAAAGTAGTAACAAAATGCTGTGCACTTTGCTCTTTTCTTGTTGGAGATTTAAGTTTTTGTATTTAATCATTAAATAAAATGTTTAACACAAATCAAGTGATTCCAAAGAATAAAATAGAGTCTGGATTTTCTTCTGTAGTTCTTTTAGTGCTAGAAATCATTTATATAGTCTTTAATTAACAGGACAACACTGTTTATGTCTGAAAGGCATTTAATAGAAACACATGGAAACAAAAACACTAAGCAGTTCCAAAAAGGATCCAAATACACAAAATCACATCTTTTAAACAGTGCTTTATATTTTCTGAAGACATTTATTACCTTTATCAAAACTATTGTTCCTGCACGAGAAACAAAGCAATACTTTCACATTAATAATTATCATATAATTATCAATGATTATATTCACATATACTAATAATTGCATCTCATTAATTGTTAAAGACCATAACTGAAGTGATGTAATTAGGAGATTTAACAACTAAACTGAGCCAACAAATATGAACTTCACTGCTGTAATAAGAAAAAATAGTTAGAAAATCCAAAAATGGACCAAATATTCGAACTAAGCGAGGAGAACTTCCCAGCCGAGTGCTCAGGTGTTGAGTTCTCCTGAGGTCTGTAACAGAGGTCGCGGGCTCAGAGGTAGGGACCCCAGCCGAGGTACATGAGGCACAGCAGGTTGTCGTCTGTGGCCTCCTGGATGAGGTAGTGGACGTGTCCCTCGATGGACAGAGGCAGTCCCATGACTTTATTCCTGTTCTTTATGACGCCCTGCAGCCGCTGCTCGATGTCCAGAACGTGAGTCTTAGCCTGAGGAAAAGGGCAGTTTGGAGTCAAACATCCTGAAGATACAGTCACAATTATCAGTAAAGTAAAGAAACGTAAAGTGGCCTCTTATAGTCATGTGTGAACACACCGCGGTACAAAGTGTGAACAGTGTGAAAATATTTCTCTGCCTTTAACTCATTTAACACATTTAACCCATTTACCCCACTGACACTGAGAGAGTAGCAGCGTTATAGTGGGCATGATAACGGAATAACAGATCATGTTACTTGAGCACTTACACAACAGGCTATTTTTTAAATAAACTATATACTGTTTTTACAAACAAGAAATGCTTAAAACAAATGTGACTGACTGGTTTTCAGTATTTTCTAGTCTGTAGAAACATTATTTAGCTTTAAAGGTTCAAACTGTTGTTTCTGAAGAGACACATCAGGTCTGTCTTTAGTGAAGAGACACATCAGGTCTGTCTTTAGTGTAGAGACACATCAGGTCTGTCT
>JBBPCY010000082.1:7753981-7765528 GCA_037974405.1 Brachyalestes nurse
AACACAGATTTGAAATCAGCATGAAAAACACTACAAACCCCACATAAACTTATCTCTGATGATTTTGACCTGTTGACCTGTGTAATTTGGCCAAAATGAAAGAGTCACTAAATTCAGATTCCAAGCAGGGTACAGATCCAACCATATCATAACTGTGATACAGCAGTCTGTGGTGTGGATGATTATAACTTGCAGCTAGTCATGCCAGAAAAAGAACTTCTTTTAACTTTATGTATTTTTTGTTTCTGCAGACTAAATTATTAGAATGTCCTTTAGTTTTGGCTATTTTGTAGTGATGCGCGGGTCGACCCGCAGGTGCGCGCGGTTTTAGGACAGACATTTTTAAAATATTGTGGGTGTGGGCGGGCGAGTCAAAAAGTTACAAAACGCATTTCATTATCGATCAAAGCGTGTTGTAATCGGGGTTTGAGATTTTTTTTTTTTCCTCGGGTCGGGTCAGGTTTCGGGTCATTATCCATGCGTGTTTTTGCAGGTTGGGCGGGGCGGTTTGGATCTCCTGACGGGTCGGGTAGGGGCGGGTGTTAAAAAAAGCCGACCCGCGCAACACTACTATTTTGGTTCTGCGAAACATCGCCTCGTGGAAACATCTGACATCAAACTAAACCTCTGTTTTAGCATCTACACTGAAAATGGGAACATCTTCACTTTGGAAGGTGTTTTCCAAGAGTGACTGACATGTGAACAGAAGGCCAAAATTCAAAGAAATAATATTAATTTTTAGGTCTTAAAGGCACAAACCCTATATAGACCACACATTGCTGTACAAAGCATTCAATAAAACTGCAAAAAATGTATTTCCTATTCTAGAATAAAAGGTCCATCATTGTCCATCGCTGCTTTCAGTGGGCTTTGCTGGTTTACGCTGGGATGGGAAAAGATAACCGTACAGTTGGTGCAGCACATCCATCCCTGCCTTCAAAGGCGTGAATCAGTCCGGAAGCCGAGGCTGCAGGAGTTGGTTCTTCAGAGTGTTTGACACATGAAAGCAGGCTGGCAGTTCAGTTTGGACGGCTGCTGTTGGGCCGTGGCCTGTCTGATGGAACAGTACTTTGAAGGTGACCTCGAGGGCCTTAGCAGTTTCTTCCTGCAGTAGGAACTCATGGTGCTGAGTTAGGGGTTAACTGTAGGGGCTTTGCTCTCCAGGTGATTCACATCACTATAACTACAGCATCTGAGAAGAAAATAGGGGAAAGGAAAAGGAAGGAATGCATCGCCAGTTTGTTGTAGATCTGTGTTGGCCAGCCTGCTGGGATAAGAACAGGTGAAGGTGAGCAAATGTAAAATTACAGCGGCCAGATTGAGACACATTCAAAATGCAGTGCAATATTTATCAGTTTTTCTAACATATAATATCCAGCGTGGCTTAATATTAACAAGACCATTTTAAACGTTTTTTAATAGCTATGGGCTGTTTTTATAGATCTGTGAACATAACAGCTGTAGGAGTGAGCAGACAGTGGTGCTTATTTTTTTTTTCTGTATATGTGTTGACTGTAAAGCTGATTTACAAAAAAGTCCCAGCCACAGTCCATACAATTTCTCTCACTCTCTCTATCTCGCCCTATTTCTCTTTTTCTCTCTCTTTCTCTGCCCCTCCCTATCTCTTTCATTCTTTCTGCTTGTCTCTATCCCTCCCTGTCTATCTCTTTTCCAATCTCTTTCTCTCTCTGTCTCTTTCTCTCTCTCTCTCCCTCTCCCTTTCTATTTCGCTCTCTTCATTCTCGCTTTCTCTTTCTTTATCTCTCTCTCTCTCTCTCTCTCTCTCTCTCTCTCTCTCTCTCCTTCTCTCTCTCGCTCTCTCTTCATTCTCTCACTCTTTGTCTCTCTGCCTGTCTCAGTCCCTCCGTATCTATCATTCTTCCGGTCTCGTTCTCTCTCCCTTCTCTTTTAAAGCAGGTTCCGTACATGCTCTTAGATCTGACAATACCGCAGACCTCTTTAGCTAAATTAAATCCTCATGATGGTCGTCTCTGTGCTAATGCTGTGTAAGTGTTTGGATAAGATTGGGTTTTGTGCCTTTGAACACAAATGGGATTGTCAAAGTAAAGCCCCAAACAAAAAGGTAGCTAAGAGGCATGAAATTCAATTCGGCGCTCCTCTCGCTAACGTGTCTGAGGTACTGTTCTGCCACCGCCATAGAGCAGGTGATTAAGACGCCGTTTATTCCACTGATTTTGATCGTATGAGTGTGTGAATGGGTATTTGCTTGTTTTTTTTTTTTGGTTTGTTTTTTGTGCTTTGAGTTCTGCACATTTTTTAACATGCATTTATTTCCCATGTAAAACACATGTAACAGCTGCACAGCATTGGAACCTGAAGTCACTTTCAGCTGCAAACAAACAATCTACTCCTAGCTTGTTTACCTTCATTTAGAAATAATTTATATAAGAACCACACCTTAAATGCATGCAGGTGTGAAACAATAACAGAGAGGTAGTGCCATTGATTGCACAGCATGAGAATATCTGTGGAATTCTGTTTTTTTTTACAAAAACAGCATAGAGGTCTGTGCATAAGTTAAGGATTTCCATCACTGTTAGATCTTCTTAATCTATGGATTAATCTAATTGCTTTTAAATGAACTCGAGCTATGGGATTCCATCAAATGTGCTTGAGCCACAGGATTAAAATCCCTGTTAAATGCATTCAAGCAATGAAATTCTGATTGGCTTGAGACTTCCAATCGTTGTTATATGTGCTAAAGCTATAGAATTCTGACTGCTGTTAACTGACGCAGGATTCTAATCATCACTAAATGGGTTTGACACATCAAATTCTCACCACTATTAAATACATTTGAACTATGACATACTGATCACTTTTAAATGTGTTCAAAGTATGGAATTCCAACTGCTGTTTAGTGTGCTTGCACTATGGAATTCTGATCACTGTTAAATGTGCTTGTGCTATGGGTCTTTACTCATTGTTGAATGTGCTGGAACCACAGGATTGTAACATCAGGTCAGCGGCCACCAGAGGCCGCGATGGAATAGTATACATTGAACTTTTAGTTTGAAATTCACTCAGAGTTTATTGTGTTTTAGGTCATGTTTTGTTCCATCCGTAGTGAATTGAAGTTAAGTGATTATATGTTTTCACTGGTTCAGTTCTGTGTGGGTTTTGTATTTAGTGCCCTGTTTAAGTTGTCAGTCCACCATCACCCTATCCTAGCTGCATACCTGTCCTTAGGTTTGTATGTTTACCAGAGAAAGAAGTATTAGCATTGCCTGTTTTGGTTTTTGTTTTGTGCTTGGGTTAAATAAAAGCTTATCAAGAGACCATGGAAATCTGTGTCTGCCCCTTCTTTATGAAGTGGTACACGCCGAACGTAACAAGTATTCCAATCACTGTTAAATGTGTTGGAGCTACAGGATTCTGATCACTGTTAAATGTGTTCGAGCCACAGATTTCCGATCACTGTTAAATGTGTTCGAGCCACACTATTCCGATCACTGTTAAATGTGTTCGAGCCACAGATTTCCGATCACTGTTAAATGTGCTCTAGCCATAGGATTCCGATCACTGTTAAATCAGCTTGAGTCACAGGATTCTGATAACTGTTAAATGTGTTTGAGCCACAGATTCCGATCACTGTTAAATACGTTCGAACCATAGATTTCTGATCACTGTTAAATGTGCTCAAGCTAATGCATTTTGATAACTCTTAAAGATGCTCAAACTGTGGAATTCCGATTGCTGTTAAATGTTGTCAATCTATGGAATTCCAGTTACTGTTAACTGTGCTCAAATCACAGGATTCCAATTACAGTTTGTGCTACAAATCTTGCTTTTGAATAAAAAATGAGCCATGGAAATGGTGAGCAGTTACAACCCTCGATAATGTTGATACTGACTGTGCCAGCATTATTCAAGTTATTAAAAAAATTATGATCCATTTTGGGGTTAAATGGTTGACCACCCCTCCACCTCCCACACCCTCCACCAAGACCCCCCAACACACACACATACTCTCAGACTCAATGTAGTATTTCCAGTCAGACTTATAGCCATATCCTATTATCGGCTCAATGCACACACTCTCTCAGTCACCCTTTATCTTCGACTCTCTCGGCCTCTGCCTTGCTCACACTAACACACACACACAGGCACACACACACACACACACACTTCCCTGTTCTACTGTACCTCGTGCCTCATCAGTATGCATGGCAGCCACTCCCTCTTTGCCTCTCTCTGAGTGTGTCAGGGAGCCGCTATTTTGTCTGGCACAGGCTTAGCTTTGATCCCTCTGCAATTATCCTGTGCCGCGTTATTGCAGCGCGTGTAATACCGGGGCTGCGAGAGGCCTCAGCCCTTCGGAGTGGCCAGAACTTGTGTCGAGGCCGGCCGCGCTAATGTGGTCTTCCAGATTTGCAACCGTTCTTAACATTGCAGGGGAGGTTAACAGCACAGGTGGGCATGTGTGTGTTTATGCGGTCCTGAAACTCATCCATATTTATCGCTCCTGTCCTTCACCAAGACCCCTTTTTGTCTCCCGGGCTGCTAAGATGCTGCCACCGTGGGACACACACGCACAGCTCGGCACTCACAATTTCATTTAACGCTTAGTGGAATATGCAATATTGCTTTGTGAGTGTATGTGTGTGTGTGTGTGTGTGTGCACTTTCTTGATATTTGTCATTGATTTAAGAAGTCTATTAAAATGAAGCGAGCGAAGCTGAAAGAACCGGGAACAATTACGCCGGAGATAAGCACCACGGAACTGTAAGGCGCACTAAATTTTAAAAAAGCAGACGACACCTTTTAAGGGTAGATTACACTCTGAACTTCTTGAACTTTAAACAAATACAAACAAGAATTTTTTTTTTTTTTTGGATGAAAAAAAATGATATTCAGAAACGATCGGTCGGCTCCGACCTGATGTACTTCAGACATGAATGTAGAAAAAGAAACAAAGAAACAGCGCTTACATGCAGCAGAACAATTTAAAAAAATGTTCTGCAGAGGCAAGCAGGCCGTCACCTATGTTGACCTTTGTACTATAAAAGAAAATCTACAATAAATAAATAAATAAATAAGTGATGAGTGGATTATGCACATCATCATCCTGATTCAGTTCTGAACTCAATAAAAAAAAAAAAGAAGAATAATAAAGGAAAGAAATCCTATTGAACAGCATGCAGAGCACCGAACGCACAGTGAAACCTAATATTTATGGAATCTATGAACCTTACTGATGACCTGATGAACTTTCTGCAAAAAAGGAGAAAAAAAGAAAGCAAATCCCAGAAGTCCCAGAGGCATGCTGGGTAATATTATCTGCTCTTCTGTATGGATTGCCGGCGCGCTCGTCGCCTGGCGGAGTAACAGAGGGGAACATGAGAGTGCAATTAAACTGCGATTTCCTGCTTTTTCCTCGCAGCGCTGCCAATTGGCTGCGACCGGTGGCGGCTCTGGCTCTGAGGACTGAGCTCACGTCACTGTGGATTATTGTCCTTGAGCCGTGAACATCTGTGTTTTTGATGGTTTGGATGATAGCGTGCGCTTCTCCCTGCGTACACGCGCCGCAGGGAGCGCTTGGTGGGGGTTTTTTTGGACTTTGAGCCGTGGCTTCTGTGATTTATTTATTTCTTTTTTTTTTGGTACCAGCTTTGTGTGCATGGGACTGGCGACAAATGCAAGAGAGAGCAGCGGAGCATTTGAGATGCAAATGAGAAACGAAGTGAAGCCTGAACGCACGGCAGATGTACAACAGAGTGTGTTTTTAAGGACTGATGAGCACACACTCACACATCCAGGGTTCCTTTACACAGGTGCCTGGTATAAACCTATGTATATAAATATCTACGTATAGGAGCTCACAATGTATAGATTTTATATGGACAAAAGTATTGGGACACCTGACAGGGACTGTAATGACATTGCATTCAAATAAACAGACTTTAATATGGAGTTGGTCTCCCTTTTGTAGCTGTAACAGCTTTTCCAGATTTTAAAGTGTTTCTGCGGGAATTTGTTCCCATTCCTTCTGTAGAGCATTTATGAGGTCAGGCACTGATGTTGGATGAGAAGGGCTGGATCACAATCTCCGTTCCAGTTCATCCCAAAGACATTTGATGGGGTTGAGGTCAGGGCTCCCTGCAGCCAGTCAAGTTCTTCCACACTGAACTCCAGCCATGTCTTTATGGATTTTGCACTGGGACACAGTCATATTGGAATAGAAAAGGGCCTTCCCTAAACTGTGTCCACAAAGTTGGAAGTATTGGCGGGTGTATCAGAGAAACAACGAAGATCTAGGATCAGTTCATAACGTTCCCAAAGTAACAGACCACATGGATGGACCAGGCATGATCTAACATTTTTTAAAAACTTGCCAATAGGGTTAGAAGCATCAGAAGAGGCTTTCCAATGAAACCATGCACTTGGAAAGCTCTTCACGAACCAAAAAGAGGTCCTTCTATTACTCTAAAGAACCATTTGTAGACCAGTGTTCTTGCTCCAAGGCATTTATTACCCTACTGTATGCTCCTATCATGACAATTACCAAAAGTCCAAAAGATCATTTCACCAATTGCTTGATTTCTTCTCTGGTTTCTGTCTTCTACTTGCTCATCATGGACCAGCCCACCTCCGTAGCTCATCAGAAAATGGCCGTAGTTGAGGAGGAACTGGTGGAACAAAGCAATGTCAAACCATGAGAGATTTACAACAGCCGAAACAAAATGCTGAGTTGTTTTAAAAGGAGCCAGAATAAACACCACAGCTTTATTCGAAATATTGACAGTAGAGCCAAAAATACCATGCCTCTCCTGTGTTTCAGCTTTAACCCTAAACCTCAACCCCTTAAACATTAGATCTCAATATTGTTGGCTTAGAGTTTTCTCTCACTTCTTATAAAAAAAAAACTGCTGCAAGATTAAATCTCAGGAGAATTAACTTTTCATTTGTATAAAGTGATGTGATTGAAAAGCTAGAATTAGAGTATTTTAATGTGTTTCTTAGCACTGTTGTACTGTGATACATCTCGATACAACAGTTTAAGCTAAAAAAAACAAAGTCTCAGCACCAGCAAGATCATTTTTTCATGGTCATTCATAAGTATCAAAGCAGCAAGATGCAACAAGATTGTTTCTTTATCCATCACCAGGCTAGCAATAAAATCCTACATTTTTAATGGAAAAACATGCACTATATGACAGGCTCTTTTATCCAGAATGACAACCGTCTAGTCATGTTGCAGGCGCAGCTATGTAGGAGTCCCAGGGAGGTTTATTGGTACAGCACGATATGTTTGCCTGAGTAGAGGGCAGGGGTGTTATCCATTATGCTAACCAAGCTACAGTCTAAAGACCAGGACAGTAATGTTTTCATTGCCTTTTCTACTGGACACACACCACGTATTTTATGTAATATAATAATTTGCACTGCCAAGACGTCTAATGGAAAGCACACACACAAGCAAAAAGTTACCTGAACCCTCCAATTATTCTTTTAATACTTGAGTTGAGACTTAGTGTGGAAATGACAATGGTAGCATTTATCGTTATGCCTTCAGGTTACAGCTGGACTGGTGTAGCTTGTAACACTGCTGCCCTCCAAACTGCTTTCGATTCCCTGTTCGGGGAAGAGTCCTTGGGCAAGACTACATTATCTTCCATCAATAAGATGATTAGACTGGAAATCCTTTGGATAAGAGTGTCGACCAAATGGGGTAGTTTTGGAAGAACTAACAGTCATTATTGAAATAAATTAACCTCAATGACCACAAAAGCATCTCAAAATGTATGTTGCTTTGATATTTTGAGGTCTTACAGTTACCTTTTCACAATTGTAAAGTATCTCCGGTCCTGGAGGGCTGGTGCCCAACACAGTTTTGATAATTTGGTCATTTTGGTACCAGTTTTAAACCTGGTAATGAACAGCCGAGTTGAACCCGGTGTGTTTGAGCAGGGAAATGACCAAACTGTGCTGGACATCAGCTCTGTGGGACTGAAGTTGGGGACATCTCAAGTAAAACTTATCATTACTTGCAATTAACTGGCGCTTAAATACAAGTTAACTATCTTCTACACTATTTTCTGTATCTTCTCTGCTATTTTCAATATCTATATTATCCTATACTCTATATAATCTTCTGCATTATCAGTTTTAATAACACCTTATTATAAGCCTTTCTCAAAAGTAGCCCAAATTCAGTGAGCAGGTGCCAATATATTATTTCCACATGATCAGCCTTACTAATGATACTGCCCCTTATCTAAATCCATTTCAAATGGACCCGCAGCTTTCACAGTGCACTGGAAAGTGATTTGGGTCTAATGATGTCCTGCTTCTGCAGTCCATGAGGTAACAGGCATGACATCTGAAGAGTGTTTTGATTTATGCACAAGCTGGGCAAACAGGTTCATGCATATTGCACCATATTTAAGCATAGAAGTCTTGATAACCAATCACATTTCTTGACATTAAATCAAATGGAAAAAAGGCAGAAGTGCAGCCCCGAATCCGTCGCGAATACAATTTGAATGTAAATGCAACTCATTATGTAACTCGTTTGCATAATTACGTAAGTATGCGAACTGTTGAAATGCATAGCATGAAGCAAAACCAGTCACTCTCAGTTTTAAAGGGTTAATGTTGGGTAGTTGGATGTTGGGGTTAAACTCTCAAAAGCTGCAAACTGTGTTTTTATTAGTAAGTTATATGCTTGCAATTCACCTCAGACACCCTCCCTCCGCACCAGTTAGATTCTGACAACAGGAATCTAGCAGGAACTCACATCTCTACGGATTCCCCAGCGTTCTGTGTAAAAGATTAAAGAGGGAATTTCTCTTAAAATCCTCCTCGCCATCCAGCATCGTACAGACAGTAAGTTGAGGAAGATGTCAGTGAGGGGAAACGCAGTAAATCTGCACAGGTCTTTTCAGGTTTAAAATTTCACAAGTAACCTGGATATGACCTGTACCTTGCCGGCACCTGGTCCACACCCAAATTATGAAAAAAAGTACAGAGCGTGTTTCTTGAACATCCTCGGGTTTGGTTAGATTTGCCTCAAGGAGCATTAAACCCAAACTAAATCTTGAATGGCTCCTTATTCTCTTTACCTATTGTGTTGTGAAGTGGTCAGTTCCAGTATGGGATTGCTCTCATGATTGGATCCCAAATGGTTGTTATGGAGTATCTGGGTGCAAGAGGACGTTTTTTCTTTGATTTATTTATTCATTTTTAACTATTACATAGTGGACTGCTCATTCACATGCTGTTTAATTAGTAGTATCAGAATCAGAAAACCCGGAGGAAACTGCTTCTGTTATGACCGCACATACACACAGAGAGAAGAGCAATGTAAAGTTTAAATAAATTCAGCCAAAACTTATTAGTACTATTTAGTACTACTTATTAGTATTAGTACTATGAATTGGTAACTTGCAGTTAAGTTAATTGCTAGTAAGACAGATAGTGGTTAGGAGTATGATATTGCACATAGTGAAGATCAGTATTAGTTGATATTGATATTCACATGTAACAACTATTGCACTTAAAAAAAAATAAGATATTACACTTAATGCAGGGACTAAGCACTCACTTCATATGATACTCCATATAAGTAGTACTGCACATAAGTACAGATTATATATACTGTAAATGTACCGGACCGTAATTTTGTAGCAATTTGAGATGTAGCCAACATGTTCAAAAAGGTAGGTGCTAATATAAGTGGTGCTAATATAAAACTGGAAGTTAACTGCAGATGCTAAAGGAAATGGACATTGCTGCGACTTTGTGTGAAAATAAGTCTGGGAAATTCTCCTGACGCGTCCTTGATAAATCCCACAAGTCGAGGACTCTCCCAGGTGTTTGATCTGGACTGTCTAGATGCGAATGTTGAATTGGAACCGCAACTGATGAAGTTTCAGTCCTTGATAACGCAAGAACAGAAAGAACGCAGATTGAGAAGCTCCTCTGAGTGATCATTTTGTTTTGCTACTATTAGCCATAAGTCTTTAGGCCAGAGATTAAATTTGGCAAAAATATCAATATCAGATCTGGCAGTTTCACACTAAAACAGGTGGCTTTATTATCAGATTAGGGGGGTCCATGTCATACATTGCTTAATAGCTCAGTGGCTTATCTCTAACCTGACTAAAATCTACTAAAGCCTGATTTCTGTTCTTTTACGAAGCAGATTATATTCTAATTTGGCTCTGACTGTTCAGTTTGTTCTGTTAAATCATTTGGTCAGTAGAACAAGGCCCTTATTTTCCAGCCAATCGATCGCGTGAATCCACCAAAGGTTTAAAATCAGTCGGCATCCTAATGGCTTTAAAGAAACAGGATCAAGACCCTATAAAAGACAAAATATTTTTAGGCTATTGATTCCTGCGACAGCTATGATATGTCTAAAGGAAGGTAAAGGGAGACGGGGGCTCTGTTTTTCCAGCGCCCTTCATCGATAGTGTGTGGACAAGAATTGTTAACGGAATGACAAACAGAGTTATGGGGGAAGTGGATTTGAAATGGAGCTCTAATGAATGAACAATCCTGTGGAGTCCTTGAGCCGGAAGCCGCACAGGATCTGGAGCCACATTTGGTTCAGTGGTTTTTGCTTATCCCAGCCTACAATTAGTGAATTGGTATTGCATTTGTTTCTATAAGAAAACAATTCCCAGCACTTTCGGAATAGAGATTGAAAGCTACATCCCTGGGAAGCCGGGATTCGCCTCTGAGGCGTTCATGTTAACATCAAAGGCTTTTTAATCCAATAAATAACCAGAAACCACTACCAGGTCCAGACGTTTATTTTGCAATTTTATTTTATATTGCAAGGCAAACAATTTTGGTCAAACAAAAAAATGGTTTTCACAATTTTTTTTGGATTAATAGCCGCTATAGTACAGCTTCTCATTTTTCCAATATGTATTTATTCCAATGTGTTTGACCAGTTAAAATGAAGGCTTAGCACTAGTCACGTTCTCTCCTATGTCACTAAATCGCTCACAGAATGGAAGTAGAACATGCAAATTGTACTATTCACACAAAAGAAGCATGCTATTCTAGACCTCACTGCGTATTGTTCTCAGAATCAGCTTTTCTTCACATTTAGAACCTAACACACCTGTACTCATGACTTTTCACATTTCAGTTCCTACATATATACTGAAAGGCTTAACGTTCCATTCACAGTGGGATTTAAGGTAGACTATATGTGTTAAAAAGTGTAACAAGTGTAACGTTCTGTTATACGTGAACACACCACAGCACACAGCATGAACAGCACAAAATTCTTCCTCTGCATTAAACCCATTCACCAAGTGAAGCAGTGGGCAGACAGGCAGGCAGCGCCCGGGGAGCAGTGTGTGGGCACAGTACCTTACTCAAGGGAACATCAGAGGTGCCACTAGCAGCCTTGGGATTCAAACCCTCACCTTTCTGATTGCAGGGCGAACACCTTAACCACTAGACCCTATACTACATACAGTCTGAAAAAAGGTTTATAGAAAGTAAATTCTGAAGTGTTTTCTTGATTAAACAATAAAACGTAATTAATATATAACAATGTAATAC